>JAWNNJ010001322.1:0-11984 GCA_035045125.1 Hypselothyrea guttata
TGAGAGATAATAAAAACAAAACAAAATTAAAGAAAAAATATAATAGAAGAGAGTTTATGTTCCGAATAACAATATTTTATGTTCAATATTACGCTTGCTATTTAACTTTATATGTTCACACACGCATAGTGCAAGTGCCATGCTTGGTATTTCCATCCCTCTCGCACGCTATTCCCACACGTATGGCGGCTGCGCTTGCAATGCATGCATGCATTAGGAAGCTTATATCTCCTTTGTTTATAATCCGATTTCAATGCGCTTTTCAGGATAGTTAACTATAGTTAAAGAGAGTATATATTCAACAACTTTTAAGTTTAACTATTGTGAAGCTTATATTTCCTGTGTTTCTTAACCGATTTCACTGCGCTTTTCAGGATAGTTAAATATAATACAAGAGAGCTTATGTTTCAAATAACAACCTTCTATGTTCAATATTACGCGTGTTATTAAACTTTTTATGGTAAAAAACACGAGGAGGTTGTGTGAGTTTTATTGATTTTTGGGCGTGAAGGGGGCGTGGCATCAACGACTTGAAATAAGCTTGATCTGCGTATGGTATATACCTACTTATAGCAACCAAAACGGCTTCTCTAGCTTTTGTAGTTTCCGAAATCGACGCGTTCATACAGACAGACGGACAGACAGACGGACATCGCTAAATCGACTCAGCTCGTCTTCCTGATCAAGAATATATATACTTTGTGGGGTCTGCCACGCCTCCTTCTGCCTGTTACATACATTCTGACAAAGTTATTAACCCTGTTTTCCCATTTTTCAAATGGGCACAGGGTATACAAATTATTAATTTAAGAGATTTTTTTAAATTTAAAGCGCTTTAGCGCGTCTCATAATAAATCGATTGTCAGCTGTCGCAAAGCCGATAACAAAATGGCAGCACTGAAATGCATTTTGAACTCGAAGCGCAGCTAAGTTTCAAACCCTGAGCTTTCGCTCTCACACTTGTTCGACTGGCATGCCAACTCAGAGAGCACATGGGTTGCTGTACTTGCTAACAGTCTCTCTTTGCTTTGGTTGCTGTACTGATTAAGAAAAGGGTTCATGACACCGCTGTAACTAAATAACTTGTCTTTATTATTTAAATTTTTATTTGTTTTCGAAAACAATTAGTAATACACATTGCTTATGTTTGCGTCTGAACAGATCTATAGATATAGATATATAGAAGTAGTTGTAGTACAATAATACATAGTATATAAGTAGTAATTTATGCCGGTATTTAGTACATAGTTTTTTAGTTTGTTGGTATATGAAAACTACTTTAGAATCTTGTATTTTTAACAATTTGTCAACGATCACTAGATAGTACATTCTTATTGGAATCGAAAGAGGTCTTTAGTACATGTTTGTAAGTTAACCCGATTATTGCTGCTCCCATTTGCTATATAGTTCAGATTAGTTCAGATTTAGTTCTGGTATTAAAATCTATTAGGCGTAGAAGTTAACATCTTGAGTCAAGTGTTAACTTTATTCTTGTATAACTTGAACCTTGAGTTTAGAATCATTTTTCAAACGGTTTTCTATTTATTATAGTAAATAATTATTTGGAACAACCTTTCAAATGATGAGACAGATGAGAGTTAATGTCGTTAGTTATGCGTAAATTAAATTGTTATAAATAGCAACATTCCATTTATTGTATTAATCATAACTTTATTCAGTGCTCTGCACCTAAGGCGGAGTCACAAAAGTTGCTCAAAAATAGATATATTCCAAATAAAGAAGATCTCGAATAGGATTTTAAAACAAAAAGATTTGTTCTTTAAAATTGCTGCACTAAAAAACAATTTTTTGTGTATGGTAAATAAATGTATTTTGTATCAATTAAATAAATACCTTATAAATACAATCAAGCTCGTTGTATGTGAGTGTGGATGCTGTGTGGAATGCATGTGGATTGTGTGAAATGAGACCTTATATAGGCAGGTTATGCTTATGCTTTCAACATTAACTCTGTAGTTTAATTAACTTTATTTCTTATTATTGCCATCGTTAGCTAATAATAGTTCCTTGGCCTCCTTCTTGCCCCGCTTCTTCTCCTCCTTCGCATGCAGCTTCGCCAGCCGCTCCTCCTCCTTGGCCAGGCGCTTCTCCTCCTGCGGGAAAAGAGAAAATGCAGTAGAAAAGAGATTGCATAATAGGGCTCATAATCCAGCATAATATTGTGATTTACTTGGGGTAGATATTGAGCAATGAAAAGCGACGTTTAAAAATTTTAACTATGTTCTTCTATATAAATAAATCGCTGTTTTGACTGACGGAGAGGGAGAGAAAGAGAGAGCAAGAGAGAGAGAGAGAGAGAGAGAGAGCTCAAGAAGAGAACACCAAAGAAGTGTCATAAATAGCAAGATTTAAATTAAATTAAAATTGAAATAGCTACTATATAGCTTACAAAATATATAAAAAAATATATATAATATAAATCAAATCAGTATAAAAAATATATTAAAAATAATAAAAATGAACTCATAAATAACAAAAATTAAGACTGTATAGAATATTACAAATAAGTTGATCTATAAAGAATATAAAAACTTATATAAATTAAATCTGTATAGTATATAAAAAATATTAAAAATTAAATCAGTATGGAATATTAAAAATAAATATATATTTTTTTTAATTATTTTATATAAAACATAAATAGAATTCCGAAACAATCTACATTGGCAGCACTGGCAATGTCTGATTGAGCCAAGCGTATCGATAATCGATATCGATATTGTATTCTAATAGGAAGTTGTATTTAAATGCAGTTTAAAGGCTCAAACTCTTTACAGGGTATCTGCTGGTCTACGCTTATAATCGGCACATTTCTGCATGTTTAACATGCAATAAATCGCCAGCTTAAAAAGTGCATCAAATGCAAAACGAAAGAGAATAAAAAAGTTGCGCATTATGAGCTAGTTTCAGTTGGTATCCTCCTAAGGGGTTGTGCAGGGGGGAGGGGGAAGGGGGTGCTAGAGGGAAATTTATGCCCGGCAGCAGCACAAAAGACGCGCCCGTTGCACGTTTTTAATGAAAAAGTTTTGCAGCAGCAGCGGAAGCAAACGAGGCCAATTACAAACAAAGCGAGCGGGCGGCGTGTGGCGCCCCCTGTTGGCAAACAATAAAGTGAGCAGGGGAAGGGCAGAGGGAGTGGGGCAGGGGAGAAGCGTTTACCTTTCTGGCTTCCTTCTCGGCTTTCAGCTTGAGCTTCTCCTCCTTTTTCTTGCGCTCCATGGACTCGTTCTTCTTGTTATCAGCTTTCTCCTCTGAGAGTTGAGAAAGAGCGAGGAAAGAGAGAGCGAGAAACGGAACTTAATTAATTTCAGGCGCCATCTGGCGGCGTAACAAGATCAACTTACTGCTGCTGCTGCTGCTGCTGCTGCTGTTGTTGTTGTTGTTGTTGCTGGTGAAGAGGGGAAAACTGCGACTGGAAGAGCTCGAATGAGGCTTCGCCCCCGCTGCCCCCGCTGAGCCACTGGCATTAGCTGCCTTGGAGCAGCTGCCGCCACCTACCGGAGCGTTGCCTCTGCCCCCTCCCGACAGCTTGCCACTCGGCTGAGGGGCAGCGTTGGGCGGCTTCTTGTCCTTGGGCATCACGTAGGCGTTCTTGGGCAGCGCATTCTTGGCGGTCACCGGGCATATCTTGGCGCCTCCCGCCTTCAGGGGCGGCGGAGCCAGCGCCGAGCAGCTCAGCTGTATGTTCATTGGGCTGGGGCGTCGGGGCGCGGGGGGCGAGGCGGAGTCGCGCAGCAGCGGCGCCAGCTCGTGGGTGCTCGACTTGGTGTAGGAGGCGTAGCTGGAATAGACAGTACAGACAGAGTATCGATTAAACATCGATTTATATCGATAATATCGATATTTGTAAATAAAAGTTGTTATCAATCAAAAAAATATTAATTTGGTTATCAAATAACTGATAACGAATATCGATAACTTGTCAAATGTTATCGATTGAAATGTACCTACCGAAAGCGCGGATTGCTGGCGTGCACTGGCGAGGGGTGTGGCACTTTGGCGGGGCTGCGGAACTCCTTGATGGGCGGCAGTCGGTTCTGCAGGTCCAGCAGGCGGCTCTTCACGTGCCGCCTGCCCGGGTAGGTGTGTGTGGGCGTGGGCGTCATGGCGCCGCTGCCACAGCCACTGCCGCTGCTGCTGCTGCTGCTGGTGGAGGAGGCGGATGTGGAGGGGGCGTTGTTGAGCAGGTGCAGCGGCTTGCGGGGCACGGCGCCGGAGCAACCGCTGGGGCAGCCGCCGTGATGCGAGTGATGCACGCCGGAGGAGTCGCGGGGCGAAAGGGAGCCGACGCTCAGCGAGGAGCAGGTGGAGGAGCCCGAGGGGGAGATCACCTGCTGATGATGGCTGTGATGCTGATGATGGCTGGCGGGGGAGGGCGGCGCCAGGTGATGGGGGGCAGCGGGGGAGCAGGCACCGCTGCTCGATATGGAAGACGTCTTGGAGTAGTGCGAGTAGCCCGACAGCGAGGATCCCCCCGATCCCGTCGAGCTCATCGAGTACAGGCTGTCCGACTGCGACACCCGCCCGTGCGCGCCACGCCCCTGCGCATGATGCCGCGCCCCCGCCGCATGCAGTGTGGGCTGATGGAACGCATGGTGCTCGCTGTGCGCATCGTTCATCGAGTAGGAGCTGGCCGAGGAGCGCACGCCCCCCGCACTCCCATGCACACCCGCCGACGCCCAGCTCTTGCCGCCCATCGAGTAACTGCTCGCCGACTCCTGTATCCGCCAGCTGCCCGACGATGACGTCAGCCTGTTCACCCGTGCCCTGCAGATCACGCAGCGCAGAGGGAGCAGCCTCTGGGCCACCGCACTCTGTATGGTCTTCACGAAGCAGCGCCTACAGACGACCCTGTGGCCACAGGGCGAGGTCTGCATGGTCGCCCGGGCATTGATGCAGATCACGCACTCGTCCTCCTGCGAGGTGGGCGGGTCCGGCTCGCTCTCCTCCTCCAGCTTGCTCAGCAGCTTGTCCTGCAAGCAGAAACCCAAATAATCCAGATGTTAGCATTATCTTTAAAGCATTTATTTGTAAACTAGTATATCATAAATATCAATATGAAATATATGTATTAATATAATTATACCATGTACCGATTGAAAAATGAATAAAAACTGGGTTAATCACAAATTTGCTGGCCCAACTCTCGCTTGCCAAACACTCACTGGCCGAACTCTCGTTGACCTAACTCTCGCTGCCCAAATTCTTGCTGGCCGAACTTTTGCTGGTCCAAAACTCGCTGGTCCAACTCTCGCTGGCTCAACTCTCGCTGGTCTATCTCTCGCTGGTACAACTATCGCTGGCCAACTCTTGATAGCCCAACTCTCGCTAGTCCAACGGTCGCTAGTCCAACTCTCGCTGGTTGAACTCTCGCTAGCCCATACCTCGAGGATCCAACTCTCGCTGGTCCAACTCTCGCTAGTCAAACTCTCGCTGGTCCAACTCTCGCTTGTTCAATACTCGCTGATCCTCATGCGTTTTAATTGCTTCAGAATTTAATATTTATTATCAATAATGTAGAATAAATTAATATTCAAGAAGAATTTAAAACATGATTTTATTTATATGCCTTTAAAATCTTATTAATATTTTATTTCGAATTTTGTTAATATTGTAGATTATTTATATAATTTTAAATATTTTTTAACAAATAATAAAACACTGCATCTGCTCAATTTATTTATGATGGCAAAATACGTGCGCCTTTTGCAACTGATGCCAGTTGGCCATTATAAAATCAATATTAATTTCGTGTTTATTAATAAATATCTGTTCAGATATGCAAATTGCTGTAAATGTTTAATGATATGCGGACAGGGGGGCGGTTATTCGCCTGTTGGCCAAGGTCGCCGCCGGAAGCTGTTTGGCATGGGCATAAAATTAAATATATATGGTATATATATACCTCCAAAATAAAATAACAGCCACAATTGGTGGTGATAAAATTGAAATGCTTCGGCTTTTGTCTCATAAATAATTGGAAACAATCTACGCATTGGCTAACTGTATTTAAGCGAGATATGCAAATTGGGATTATTGAGCTGATTTTGTGCGCTTTTCGATTTGTGTTTTGTCAGCTCGATGGACAATTAACTCGACTCTGAATCGGCCCATGGCGCCAGTTTTTGTTAAATATTTAATTTATTTATATTATAGGTGGGGTGGAAGTACGACCTCAGGCCATTTGTGTTATTTCTTTTTGTCAGCTTGTTAAGATACAAAAGAGCTATGAAAAGAATTCTTGACGTTGTCATTAAAATTATGATTCAGCAGTTTTAATGCTTATCGATGCCTTTCATTGTTGTTAAACTATATATAACTGTATGTTTATTTTTAGCTCGCACTGTAAATTGTTAATAAACAATTGCCCAGCGCCTGAAATATTTCATACTCAAGGCAAGAGGAAGTCGTAAAAAGAAGGCAAAGCAGTTCTACAACTTCGCCTCTTGGTATAGAACTTAGAACGGGCCTTGCACTTGGCGGCTTTCAGGGCCAGGCCAACAACTGCGGCTGTTCTATGGCCAAACTCAAGGCGTTTGATTGTCTTTGGCCATGGGCAATTGCAATTGCCAATTACTTGAACGCTTAGACACAAATCACTTGAGCTATGCATGCATGCATGGACTGCGCATCTCAGCGACCCTGACTACCGGTGTTGAAGAGCGTCAGATTCAGATACATTTTCAGCATTTGCATAAATCAAACAAACAACAACAGCAACAATCGCTTAAACACACCCGCAACTTGGCAAAATGATCTCTTGCGAATGATTAATGCTCTTTAAATGCTAAAACTCGGCGCCTCGCTAATTGACCCGCAACACCAAACAGATGAGAGGCGAGTGGAGGTTGCTCAGAACTGATTTATATGCAAACTTATATACCATCTAAATATATATACTTATATATTTATTTATGTTGCTTGCTGTGTTTGCGGGGCAACGAAAGGCGATAAGCATCATCGGCTGCGGGGCAACTGAGAGCATTTTATTGGCATATTGAGACCCAAAAGTCAGCATTCGGTCAAGGTGAGCGGTCTGCAGATACACTGCTCAAAATCAAATGCAAGAATAATAAACTAATCACTAAAATAACAGACTATTAAATAGGTGTTAATATATTTAATTTTGCTGAAATTTATAGCGCTTTAATGGGTTCTTGTTAGGCATATTTAAGAAATGTTTTATTGACATTCAGTCTGTTTAATATTCAGAATTAATTTATTAATAAATACCTTATACACAAATCATTTTATAATTATGCTTAGTCATTAGACATATTAAACTTGTCTTAATGATCTGTAGAATTATGACATCAACTACAATACATTATTAAGCATATTTTCTTTTTAATCATTTGCCCTAATTTTAAATAGTCTTTTACTTACAAATATTTGGCGTATTTTCAACTGTCATATTGTGAATTGAAATAGCAGCTGCGCCCATTTTTTTAAGTGTATTTACTGAGCACAAATTATGCAGCTCTTCTCGATCTGCTGCGATCCCAGCGAAATTAACGTCAGCTAAACTTTGTCTAGCTGTAATTGTGCCAATTGCACACACACACACACACACACACACACAAACACACTCACATTTGTATATAAATATATACATATTTAAATGCAAATGTATATATATATATATATATATTCTCAAATATTGCCATCAATTCCTAGTGATCTTGGCTAATTTCGCATGCTGCTCAGGCCACAGGCGTACGACATCAGGAAATTAAAATACAGCAAAAACGCCTGAACAATTTCTACCCAAACTGCCCCCCAAGCCCCCCAACTTTCCCCTTCCTCCATCAAGTGAGCTATATAGCGTGGGTGTCTGTTATCTGGCTGGCATGCGCGATTAGCTAATCTAAATATTCGGGCGCGGAACAGTTGGCGATCAAGTTCGTTGCCTGAGTCTTTTGTTTTGCCAAGCGAGCGTGTGAGTGACAGCGGGGAGAGGGTGAGCGGGGGGAGTGTGTGCATTGATTTATCCGACAGCTAGACAGACCGACAAACGCCAGTCAATAAGCCATCGCACATGGAGTCGACAGCTCGACGCCTTCTAGCCAAAAACAGTTCCCAAGCTCAGCTCAGTTCGTCTACGGAACTCGGCCAGAACAGAGCGTTGAGCGTTGAGCGTTAAGCGTTGCGAGTTGTTGTCGCTACATTTTATCAAAAAGCAAACCGATAAGCGGCAATTCACAAACAAATATATGTATATCGCATATATATATCGTTATCGTGTGTGTTTTATGACCTGTCAATGCGGAAGCGCCTAACGAATGCCTAAATTTCAACTACGAAAAGTGTGAATTTCTAGCGTAGTTGTTAATGTGTTTGGTTCATTGAACGGTTCTCAAACAATTATCAGCGATAGCTAAATAAATATACAAAAATACAAAAGATTCCGCGATGGTGCTGCCTTTAACCTCAACACTGTGTAATGTCTTTACGCTGCTGCTGGGTAAGTTGAAATCCCTTACATTATTTAGCATAGTCTTATCAAATTATCACATGTATTCTTTGGAGTGTTTAGCACTAAGTTCAAGGTGTCTTTCGGTATCGCACACTAGAAATAACTGTTGACATTTGCGGCTTTACTGAGCCGTGAAGTGAGGTTAGTTGCCAAACAATAGAGCAATTGATCGGCATACTTGCAAAACAATGCAAGGCTCTGGCAATCAGTTGCCTTCAATTGTTACATGGATGTGGAGTGGAGTTTTCAAATAGATTTTGCTAGGTTTTTTGACTGCATTTTAATTACCATAAATATGAGAGATATGTTCACAGATCAAATATGTGAGAACTTAATTTTTCATTAATTACTATTGTGGACTCTCGCTAAAACTGCATTGTCATATGATAAATTACTTTATTTGACATTCAATATTCTTGCTATAAAAAATATTTTTATAATATGAAAAATATCTATAAGTATAAGAAATAGTTTTTAATAGAAGAAAAATTTATAAAAAATACAATATATCATTTTAAAATAGGTATAAGTTTTACTTTTAATATATGAAAAACATCAATAAAATATTTTTTTAATCACAAGAAAAGTTTATAAGACGTACGATATATTTTCAAGACATATTAACGTTTTAATATAATATTTTGTAATATGTATAAAACTATAAATATAAAATTAAATTATATTTTAAAATGTAAAGATATAAAATATTTGAATTGTTTACATTATATAAGAAATATTAGTTATTAATGATTTATTTAAATATTATACTTTTTTTACTGTGTAAAATGTTATTTCTACTCCCTGGTTTATAGGTAAAAAACATTCTTAAATAATGACAAATCCGTTTAAAGTAATCTTTTACGACAGACACCTGGTCATAATTTCAGTTATTAAGTGAAGATATTTTCAAGGCGTGCCTCAATGTCAGCCTGGCGAGTGCAATATATTTAATATCACATTGCATAGAACCTAGAACCGGCAAAGTTCAGATATAAGTCTGTCGGACAAGGCACAGCGATGTGATAATATATATTTTACAGCAACAATTTGTTTAACTGCCGGCCAAAAAGATATTTAAATTAGGAAGCAACAATGCAGCAATAATTAAATACGAAAACATACAAAGCGTAACGCGAAGTGGAAGCAAAACAAAAACAACAAAAACAGCGAAATAAATAAACAAATAAAGAAAGAAACTAAAAGTAACAACAAAGCGATAATCAAGCTCATAATAAGTACATAAATATAAAGCAAAAATTCTTCCGCTCTGCAGCTCAAATAACAACAACGACCAAGAGCAGCCGAAGAATAAAACTGATTTACATAAATAAGAGATATTTCTGAACCATATGCATAGTAAAAATAATAAAAATGAGTCAAAGTGTCGAATCAGCGAACTCCAACCGATTTGCCCTTGTCTAAGGTCAGGCTTATCATCAATATCAACGCTGAATGTGTGTAGCAAAACAGAAAACGAGGAAAGGAAATCACAAAGCGTAAGCGACACTATTGACATTGCATTGTTTACCCACTGCCCACTGTCCACTGCCACGCCCCCCTCGTTGCCCACATTACAACGTTTCGTTGGACATTGGCTGTTGACTTTTGCTGATAACGATATTAAATGATAGAAAACTTGTTTGCTTTTCGGCGACTGCAGCGAGGGTATAACGGGTAAACAAGCTATAGAGTTTCATTCGAAATTATTCAGATTTTATTTGTATTTGTTTAATAAATAGTTGATTATATTTGTATGCTTGAATTTTTATTTTTTGATTTATGAAATAAAATTACTTTAAATATAGAATATATTACAATATTTTTACATTTATTTTTATTTTATTAACGAAATAAATAAAATGTATCTATATAAATAAATTTACATTAATTTGATTTGATTATCTATATTTGAATTTTAGTTTTTACGATATATATTTTAGTGTATTTAGTGTATATATATTAGAGTGTTGGATCAACGAGTTTTGAGCCAGAGAGAGTTCTGCCTACGAGAGTGCGACTTACAAAAGTTGGAATAATGGGCTAGCGAGAGCTGGGCTGGCGAGAGTTTAGCCTGCGAGAGTTGAGCTAGCGAGAGTTTAGCCTGCGAGAGTTGAGCTAGCGAGAGTTTAGCCTGCGAGAGATGAGCTAGCGAGAGTTTAGCCTGCGAGAGTTGAGCTAGCGAGAGTTTAGCCTGCGAGAGTTGAGCTAACGACAGTTAAGCTAGCGAGAGTTTTACGTTAACCCTCCCAATTAAAGCGTCTACAGGGTATTAGCTATTCGTTGGCATTAGTTTATCAAGCTCCGTGTACTCTAAGCGTCACGTGCTGCTCGTTTCGGCGGTTCATTTTGTAGTTGTTATGGCTTCGTTGTTGCTGCTGTTAGTTGCTATTTTTTGTGGCATTTTTTATGGCAGCCTCATCATAATACAACTGCTACTCAAATTATACTACGGCTAAGATTCAAGTTCACGGCTAAGAGCATCGTGTCGCTTGGTTGGTTACGTTTCAAGCCAAGTTTATGTTAACTTGTTTATCGCTCTTGCAGCTGTTTGTTGTTGTTATTATGGATATTAGTCGCTGATTAGCTAGTTAATAATTCAATTAGTAATTGCAACCATTTTTCACATGCCAAGTTAGCTAAATATGCCTAACGATTACTCATCAGAATTTTCTACATTAGCTCAAGTTTGTGCACATGAAGCTAATTAATTCGAATGTTGTAATAGCAAAAAATATTAAAAATATGTAGTCATGAAATAAATATAAAATTTGTATAGTGTGTAAATTTTGTTTAAATATTTATTTATTTATTTATAAGTTTTTTTCCAACTTCAATTATTCATCTAATCAATTAACATCGAATGACGCTGATTAAATATTTATTATTTTAATTTAATTAGGTAATTTATTTTAATTTTAGTTTCAAAATGCGGATATACATATATTTAAGCTATTAATTTATATATATATTTTTTTTCCAGCGGGTTCCCCTATTTTTTACAGCGCAGCTCCACGTGGCAGTTGCAACAGCTGCTGTGCCATACGCGAACGCGAGGACATCAAGTTTCTGCTGTACACCAGGTGAGTGGCATCAGCATCAGCAGCATCAGCAGCATCAGCAGCTTATAAATATTCAGAGAATCATTTGCTGTGGCCCTTGGTCTCTTTGCAGGAAAAACCGCAACGCGGCCCAACAACTGCAGCTGAGCGATGGGGCGCGTTTGGCACAGAGTAATTTCAATTTCAATTACCCGCTGGCCATCTATCTGCACGGCTTCTCGGAGTCCGCCACGGGGGAGCAGCAGAGCAGCCAGCAGCTGAAAGACGGTAAACTTTGCAAGCGCCAAAAACAAAAAAACAACAAATTCGGAAAGCCTGCAGTCGGACGCAACCGACAGTAGCATACCCCAAACTAACTACAGTAAAGAGTAAAAAACCTAGTTTTCAACAATTTACGCAGCGCTGCAGCTATGCTTCTTCTTACTTTT
>JAWNNJ010001323.1:0-78027 GCA_035045125.1 Hypselothyrea guttata
TGACTGACTGGTTATCAATGCACAAATCAAACGATAAAAGATAGAACATAGATACATAGAGTACTATTAAGGAGCTGCTTTTTTAAATCGATTTTTTTTTAGTAATTTAGGCTTTCATTTATTGCTAATTTTCCTACAACTGTGCAGCCGATTTTCTGGGTTTCCCCTATTAAATAAATAAAAAAATAAATATACAAATAAATAAATATATAAATAAATAAATATGTAAATAAAAAAATATATAAATAAACAAATACATACATAAATAAATACATTAATAAATAAATAAAATAAATAAATCTAATAAATATTTCTATATCCTGTAAATTTGCAAAAGTTTTCTTATATATCTTCCTCATCTTCTGCAATCTCAACCCAAATTCACTAGCTGCTTAATGCAGGGTATCTGGCTAATCGGTCATGCTTTAGCAAAACATATATATGGATTTAAGTAGATGTTTCTTGGTGCATCTGCAGCGTCAATCACGTGGCGTCTTGTCCGTTTGTTTCCTACTGCAACACGCATTCATTACACACTCTTCTTGTTGTTGTTGCAGTTGTTGCACTTGTTGTTCCATTTTGTATCTGAGAAGTTGCATCTTGTAGCTAAGTGCAACTGTAGCAGCTTCTTCTGCGCTTTCACAGAGCGAGAGAGAGGGGATAAAGAGAGAGGGGCACAATTGTGCTTCATGGCCAATTGTCTGCATCAGCTACTTTTCTGGCTGTCTATTGTGTTGCTCTCCTTGTCTCGCTGGCAGCTGGCATCTCTGTCTATTATTCTGCTGCCATGTGAAACTCTGTCATTAATTTGAACACCGCTTGTGGCATGCAGAAATGCTTTGAATTTTCCACTCATATCATATTTTGCATGCGACTGCTGCTACTACTGTCTCTCTCTTTCTCTCTCTCTCTCTCTCTCTCTCTTTCTCTCTCACTCTTTATCTACCTCTGCTTCGCACGTTTTGTTCTTATTGCTGCATTTCCTTTTGTCTTGCACAATTATGCATTATCTTGCTCCAATCATCTGCTGATGTCGCGCTTGAAGCTTTGCATTTAATTACTGTGCACATTTCTCAAATTTCACTCGCTCTCTCTCTCTCTCTCTCTATCTCTCTCTTTCTCTTGGCTTCTCAGGTGTTGCAGCAGCAAGTGGCAGACACACATTATCATTATCAACGGCATCGGCATCGTGCTGAGCAGTTACATTATGCTCATTATACATTTCTCTCAAACTCTGCACTTGTCTCCATCCCCCATCCCCCGGCATTCTCTTCTCTCCTCTCCCAGCTCCCACTCTTTCTCTTAGCCTGGGAAAGTTCTCTGAGCTGACATCGTTTTGTGATTTTTATGGCAAAACATTTTCACAGCAATTTCTTACGGAAAAGGGAACGAAGCGTGTCAAAAGCTGGCAAGCGCATGATCATCGTTAGAGTCTGGCATTATGGCTGAATTATATATAATTGCCATGCCTGAACAGTTAACTATATATGACTTCTTATCAGGTTAGCGCTAAAGCACACAATGCCTGAGAACTATGATCTGGTATTATGAAATACCATACCGCCTATTTGGCATTCCTAAATCGCTTTTTTACATAAAAATGCAGACAAAAGTCGGAAGAAATTTAAAGAAATTTAATAGGCAACCGAATTAATTTAATTATTAGACCCTTTACTTTAAAAAAGTAAAAAGGGTCTATTAGTTTAGTGCAAAGAGGAAATGTGTGTAACACCCAGAAGGAGGCGTGGCAGACCCCACAAAGTATATATATTCTTGATCAGGACGACAAGCCGAGTCGATATAGCCATGTCCGTCTGTCCGTCTGTCCGTCTGTCCGTCTGTCCGTCTGTCTGTCTGTCCGTCTGTCCGTCTGTCCGTCTGTCCGTCTGTCTGTCTGTATGAACACCTAGATCTCAGGAACTATAAGAGCTAGAGACACCATATTTGGGATTCAGGTTCCCCTATTCAGTAAGCAGCACGAGTTTGTTTTAGATTTTGGATACCTCCCCCCCTTCCCCCGCAAACCGCAAAAAGCTGCTGTAGCCATAGTTTTAAAGCTATTGATTTGTAATTTGGTATTTAACTAGTTTATGACATTCTCTATCGACGCTGTGAATTTTGTTTCGATCGGATAAGAAACAGCGAACATATGCCACAGACAATTTGCCGCACTTGGCAGAGGGGGGGTGGTGTGCCTTGCATACGCGGGTAGCTTAGTGTGTGTGCGTCTGATTGTGTTTGTATGTACATATACTCAAAGTAAAGGGTCTCCTACGGTCGGTTACGTCCGACTGTAGCCTCCGTCCCACTGACCTGCCCCGTCCCTATATTTTTTTAACTTAAAAAATTGCTAACGAAAAAGTTTCTTAAGCCGACCAACTTCTATAAGTATTTTTAATTTTAACTTCAACTTTAAATAATTACATTTTGTGTAAGCTTTCAAAAATAATTAGCAACTAGTTTTTAATAAGTAATAGTTGAATCATTAACTATTTTAGTTTATGCATTTATTGCGCTATTATTTATATTTTTAGATTATTATTCTTGCTTATTTATAATTGTTTTATTGCCACTTTTATACTGCCGTAAACGAAGCTGTTGAACTTGTTTAAAATCTGATATGGCATATCGAATTTAAAATTTTATTGCCTACACCGTTGGCTAATCGGTTCTTGGGGTATTCTGAATTTGTGCACGTGTAGCTGCAATAAATTCAAATTAACCAAGCAAAGCACAGTGGGCATTGAAGCGATTTCATTTAACATATTTTTAATTCATATTATTTTAGGAGTATATTTATAGTTTATATTTTAAAATAAATAAATACTTTCCTGTACTTTATATATCATATTCTCTTGGGAGTTTTTCTTAAATATTAGTCTAGTTTTCCGTTATATTTTAACACATACCCTGTAATAACTTATCAATTTATTAGCGAGCATACCCTAGAAGATCAGAGCGCATAACTGAAAGCTTTCTTCAAGTCATTTAGCACTCACGGAATGGCAATTTAGATCACGCTGAAGACAACACGCAGCAGATGACAAGTTCAGTTTCTGCTATCTAGTCTTGAAAAAACCTTGGCTGATGGATTGCTCTGCGGACTGAGAACTGAGTCAATTACCGGGAATACATAGATCTGTAGTACTACTTGAGGAGAGCGGAGAGCAGACAGACAGAAAAAAACACTTTTAATTATTCGAGCAAAACTGTGGCAAGCGCGAGTTGGATATGCAAAGGAAAAGCGCTCAATGCTGGTGGCAATGTCTATGTCAAAGACGGGCAAGCAAAAAAGCTACATGCGAGTCGTGTTGCAGGTGCAGCAGCATGTTGCAGAGGCAGCAAGAAGCTGCCACCTGAGAGTACTGCTAAAAGAGAGCATGCAAAAATGCCTTGGCAGGTTGCATTTACTCTGTGTCTCCACCTGTCTCTCTGTGCCTTAATTAATTTTGATTGCGGCGGTTGCAGTTGCAACGGAAATGTTCATCACATGCACTGAGAGAAAAAACGAGAAGATTGCAACCGCTGCTGCTGCTGCTGCTGCTGGCTAATTAATTGAATTAAATAAAAGGCCGCCGTTCAGCTGCAGCTCCAGAAGCTGGCAAAC
The DNA here is from genome assembly GCA_035045125.1 of Hypselothyrea guttata. Classification (NCBI taxonomy): domain Eukaryota; kingdom Metazoa; phylum Arthropoda; class Insecta; order Diptera; family Drosophilidae; genus Hypselothyrea; species Hypselothyrea guttata. Next base: position 3,608 of record JAWNNJ010001323.1, read on the forward strand.
TCTGCCATTAGGGGCCAAGACTCCTCCCCTTTCCCCTTCCCCCTGCTCCACTATCGCAGCAATATGCAAATCAGCCGATTCAAATGCAACGTTCGCGTCTTGTTGCAATTTGGCCTAATGGCCACAAATCACATGGCTTACAATATTATGCTGGATACTCTAATGGAATTATTAGCTTGTAAATCGAAGATGCAACACGATGCCAACACGATTTAAACATCATTTTGTTTGATTTGTCGCTGCCGCTGTTGTTGCCCCAGCCTCCCATAATAGCATGCTTTAGTTTGCTCATGACAAACGGCGCCCAAAAAAAGCATATTTATGTGCATAAGCCGCAATTGGAATGCCAACAGCTGCCTTCAAAAGCTTGTCCATGTCGCCTGTCCCCCTCTCTCTCTCTCTCTCTTCATCTCCCCGTCTCTTTCTCCTTTCATAACAAAGCCTCATGCGGACAAACGTTGATGGCAATGCAATGTCCGTTGATGGCCACGCATAATTCATGCCTCAACTCGAGTGCCAGACCCAGCACAGTGGTCTAAAGTCAGCCAAAAGCAGCTACAAAATATTTATATGCACAATATTCAAATTCAATTAATAAAATTACTTGCAATAATTTGTACAATTTTTGTAGCTTTTAATTCTTTGATTTATGTATTTTATTTATCAATTAATTTAAGCAACATTAAATTTTATAGCATTAATGCTTTTATTAATATTTTAAAATTATATAATGCTATAAAAATAAATGATAATAAAACTAATTAATATTTAAGCATTTTTTAATGAATTTTAATTTTGCAAATTTTATATAATATTTTAATGATTTATTCCACTGTCAATTGCCGTTTCAATGCGGCCTCCGCATCGCTTGTAACTCTATCGACACTCCCCTTACACCCGCTGCCCCTCTACAGCCAAGTGCAAAATGGATTGTTGGCCCAACACCTTTTCCTTGTACTCTGCCTGTCTGTTGGCGGGAAATGAATGAGGGGGAAAGCACGAAAAGGGGGCACGAGGTGAGGACATAGATTTGCAAAAATGAGCGTTCATTTATTTACGTATTATTTAACCATTTTGAGGCAACGGCCATGACAGCTCGCTCTCTCCCTCTCTCTCTTTCTCCTTCTCTATCTATCTCCCTCTCTATCTGCTTGTGCTCTCTTCTAGCTAGGCTTAGTTTGTAATTTAATTAGCTTTGTCGTCGCAGTCTTATCACACGAATCCAGCTCGTTAATTTAACTAAAACTTCTTCCCCTTGCAGCAGTTTTTACATAACGGGTTCAGGCAAAGTTCAAAGTGAGGCGCCGGAGCAGGAGCAGGTGGGATCAGCGAGTGTCTCCTGTGGGAGCATTGTTTTTCGGGGGCCTTGTGGGGTTAATTGTCTGCCAGTTAACCAGAGTCACGAACCAAATTTGAACAATCAATTTCAATAATTCGGCGAGAGAAAATAAAACGCGCTCAGAGCCTTTCTAACAGGAAATCCGTTTATATAAACTTTTGGGGTCAAACTCAAGAAGAACCTACAAATTAGAGAATGAATACTCGTGAATCTATTCAGATTTCACAGCAACTATTTCGCACCTATGTCAAGTCGGGACAGCGACAGCGATGAGTCGACCAAATGTTTATGTTTATGCAAATAATGACCCCAAGGCAGAGGGGAAGGCGAGAGGCAAATCAAATAAAATTAAAACTGCAAAACTTCGCGTCGAACGTGATACGCGAGATAAACAACAGACAAACAAAACAACAACAAAATAAACAGAGATAAAAAGCTACAGCCAAAATGACCTTGTCAAATTAGTGTCAAAAATACCAAAAGAAATACAAGAAAAAAGGCGAAAATTATGAAGCAACGGCTGATGATATTTCGCATACACAAATCAGCATTAAAGTTATTTATATGCAATATTTAATAATATATAAATATATAACAATAAAAAAGTAGTTCAGCTGACATAAGCGGCCACTAAGCTCGGTTGGAAACCCAACTGGTTTGGGATCTACAAATTATGCACGTCTAAATGCCGAGACTAAAATTAATTGCAAATAGATAAAAATTTAAGTTAATGATGCTTTTAATTTTGATAGACAAAATCAGTAGGACGCAAGGCTACAGTCGAGCGTAAGCGACAGCAAACTCTTGGTAACTAAACTCTCGTTGGCCGAACACTCGCTGACCGAATTCTCGTTGACCGAACTCTCGTTGGCCGAACTCTCTCTGGCCAAATTCTAGTTGGCCGAACTCTTACTGCCTAGTTCTAGCTGCATAGCTCATTCTGGCCCAACTCTCGCTGGCCGAAATCTTGCTGCCTAGCTCTTGCTGCATAGCTCTTGCTGCATAGCTCATTCTGTCCTAATTCTTGCTGGCCGAACTCTTGCTGCATAGCTCTTGCTGCATAGCTCTTGCTGCATAGCTCATTCTGTCCTAACTCTTGCTGGCCGAACTCTTGCCGCCTAGCTCTAGCTGCCCAATTCTAGCTGCATAGCTCATTTTGTCCCAACTCTTGCTGGCCCAACTCTTGCTGCCTAGCTCTAGCTGCCTAGCTCTTGCTGGCCCAACTCTCTTTGGCCGAGCTCTTGCTGCCTAGCTGTCACTGGTTAAACTCTTGCTGCCTAGCTCTAGCTGCCTAGCTCTTGCTGGCCCAACTCTCGCTGGCCAAACTCTTGCCGCCTATCTCTAGCTGCCTAGCTCTTGCTGCCTAGCTCATGCTGGCCCAACTCTCGCTGGCCGAACTCTTGCCGCCTATCTCTAGCCGCCTAGCTATTGCTGCCTAGCTCTTGCTGGCCCAACTCTCGCTGGCCGAACTCTTGCTGCCTAGCACTAGCTGCCTAGCTCTAGCTGCATAGCTCATTCTGGCCCAACTCTCGCTGCCCCAACTCTCGCTGGCCCAACTCTCGCTGGCCCAACTCTTGCTGCCTAGCTTCCTTGCACCAACTTAATATACACTTTTGTGAAATTTTAAAGTACAAGCTCTAAAAACCGCGTCTAAATCAATCTTTCGCAGCTCATTTATTAGTATTAAAGACGCGATAGACAGCTCACAAAGTGTTTCATAAATCAACAGGCCTAAGGTTGGGTCGGGGGGAGTAAAGGGCCCATTTTAAAGAAACTTCTTCAGCTAATTGACAGCACTTAGCTTCTAACTGTGCTGACTCTGGCACATGCTAAACAGCTACATTTTGGTCACTTTAAGGCGAGAGAATCAGCCGAGCGTAAACTCCATTGTTTTGGGGGGAAAACCGCTTCCCAGACGACAGAGAAGACAAACAAAAGGCCAAAGACAAATCAAAGCAGGTAGAACGAACCCTTTGCCCTTTGTTAATTGATATGCTAAAATGGAATAAAATGAAGTTAAACAGCCACAATATGGAGCATTCTTAACTAGTTAATTGCTGGCATTAGGCCACTCTTAGTTCAGCCAGTGAAAGTTGGCTAAATTCGTGTTTATCAGCCAAGCTAATCAAGTTAATAACCACGTGCGCTCTCTCTCTCTCTCTCTCTTCATACAACATAATGAAGAGTGTGCGTTTGCAGCTATTGCATGTCCAACTGGCATAAGCAACAGGAAATGTTTTGGTCTCCAGTTTTTTGTTTTTTGTTTGTCTTCTTCTTTGCGGCCCGAAAGTGTCTGGCCAACAGCTTGGCTAATCAACTGTTATGGGGCTAAGCCCTAGAACCCTGTGCCAAAAGTTCATTAACTTGGCGCATTGCACCCACTCTCCATAGAGACATTAACAAATTGTGCCCCATCATAAACTGCGGTCTCATGTTTCAAAGTGGCAAACTCCTAACAAATTTCTGCCAAACAAAAGCTAAAAAAACCCTCTTTTGTATACATTTTTTACGTTTTTTTACGTTTTTTAGTTATTTTTATTTAAGTTTTTTTTATAATTAATGTACCTTATTTTAGCCATTAAATTGCTGCGTTCAAATTGTTGAAATATTTCGCTTTAATTACCTGAAAAAATAGAGAAAGAAATGTATTTATTAGTCAAATTAAATGGGAAATATTATACTTTGGTCAATATTATAAAAAGTAATTTATTGTTATTAATTAAAAGCAAGCTAAAACGTATTTCCCTACATATTATCCATTCATTTCATGCATTTTTTTTGTATATTCCGCAATCATTTAAAACTTGTTTTGCTTTTTAGCTGTTGTAATTTAAATTCTTTTTATAGCTATATTTGGATTTTCCTAATGTATTGGTTTTTAATTACACAATTTTATACGTAATTTATTCGAGAATTTCGTACACAATTTTAAACTTTTTATATACGTAAATTGATACAATATGCTCATTATTTTATACTTAAAAGAATGCCTGTTTTATTCCTGATTTATTATTATTTTATCATACTTGTTTACATATTATACCTATGTTTATACCCATTTTTAAATATTTTGTATACCTATTTTTTTTAATATATGTATATCTATTTTTAAATATTTATACCTATTTTTAAATATTTATGCCCATTTTTATACCTATTTTCATACGCATTTTCAACTCATTTTCATATTTAAGTTATAATTATTTGATTGCACTACTTAAAAACTTAATAACTCTGCTCTTAGCTGCTTCTCTGGCTTTGCCCTTTAAGCCCTTGCTCTGGCCTAAGCCTAAGCGCACTGCAAACAGTGGCGCAACGCGACATTCGCTCGCTCAGGCCAAATCCTTGCCACAGCTGCCCCGCCGCCGCCCTGCCCCTACACCTTGACAGACACCCACAATGGCAGACTGGTTTCTATTGCAGGGTCGCCATTGTCGGGGCGACTGTTTACACACACAGACAGAGAGACAGACAGACAGACAGACAGAGAGACAGAGCGACAGACATTCTCATGTTGCATGCTACATGCCCCATGTCCCATGCTACATGCTCCATGCTCCATGCTCTACACGGCTTTTGTCGCGTTTTTGTTTCGCTTGGGTTTTTTTCTTCCTGCTGCTGCTGCTGCTGTTTGTTTGCCTGGATTCTTGCTTCTGCTGGGCATGTTAATGACCCTTGGCTGCCTAGAGATTTTGTATTTAAATAAGTACGTCTGTATGTAAGCAGATGTACACACATATATGTATGCAGTGCCTGTCAAACTGCGGGCCCCCTTGCTGAGGGCCAGCCGCATCTCTTTCAATTTAGGCGTCTGCGCATAAAATTGCAACGCTTGCCACAGCCACAGCCGCAGCGGCAGCCACAGCCCCGGCAACAATCACAACACATCGTACGTCCCTTTTTTTGCTAATTTATAAAAATAATTTCGCAGACTGCGCAGCAGCTTTTGATGTTCGTGTGAAGCAGCGTTAAGCATTAAGAGCGGGCTCTTTATCAGCGCCCTTGCGGCAGCCACGCCCTCAATTTTGCCTATGAACTTGACATAGCCACAAGTCATGCTGAAAGCCACATACATTCATAACTCGTATTCAATTTCATAACTAGTTGAACTCAGCTCGATCAAGCAACAACAACAACAACAACAACAACAGCAACAACAATTTTATTTACAACAATTGCAATTGTCAGACTTCATGTCGACACTTCAGCGCCCATGGAGCTTGCACTTCGCTTGTTCAATCCAAAATCCAGAGACGTGGGCGGCTCAGCCTCTGCAGTTGAGAGCAAGATCTCAAGCAAGATCTCGACCAAGATCTCCAGCTATAGGCAGAAAATGAGTTGTAAACGGGCCCACACATTCTGCTGCTAAACTTGAGCGAGTTGTGGCACGACTCGGATGGATTTTACACAAAGCCAGATGCAGATATAGATATTGATAGCTGCAGCTGTACATACAGATATCGATAGTTAGAGCTACATATATATAGACAGCAATATAACAGATACAGCTACAGATATGCTAAAGCTATATCAAGAACAGTGTTGCCAATTAAAAAAAAAAATGTTCAATAATAATAATTTGCTTTAAATTAAAGACAATATTAATCAAAATAAGGACAACAGATCTAATTGTTCTTTATTTAAGCATAAACATTATAGAACTTAAAAAAAAAACACTTGCAAAAAGCTTTATTATTTATTTGAAAAATCTAATGTTCTTTAAAATAGCTATTTTTTGGCCACAGTGAACAAGAAACACAGCAAAAATGCATTAAACGATTTAAATACAAGTATGTAAAGTATCTAAGTATCTAAAGCTGTAGATTCGTAAATATTTGATGCCATATTTAGCCACAATTCACTCCGATTACAGCCTTAACTTGGCTGGTTTCCTGCACACACATCAAACCGCTTTATTCCGCTGGCGAGACAGTTTCAACAAGCGTCTGGCGTCTTAATTGGAAATGCATTTAGCTCTGACAATTAAAGGTGATACGTATATGTCTGTTGGCTTACATTCGGTGCAATTTGTTCGATTGTCGATTTGCTGATTGCTGATTACATTTTTCAAGAGCGCATTCGACGATTGACACAAACACAAAAACACTCGAGCTTTCACAGAGACGCACTTCAGCAAAATAAATGGAGCTATGCGAATGCTGTGTGGGTGCGAGTGGAGAGCACTCAAAAGCTCACAAATAAAAAGCTTTCAACGTAAAGTTAGGATCATTTCTTTAGCTCTTTATATCATTGAAATATCATATTGATTTCGATAGATTTGCTTTATACCTAAATAAATAAATTTATAAAAATAAATAATTCAACTTAATTTAATTCATAAATTGACTTTTATACTTAATCTTAATTTAATTTTTAAATACTCTGTCCACAATTAAATAAAATAAATAACTTAATAGCAAAGAAAACGAAACTAAATCCAGAGCAAATACTACTAATTAGAAAGTACTCATAGTTCAGCTAACCCTTATGCCCCCATTGGCAAATCTCGCAAAGCTTTCACATGTGCTGCATCCAATGCCATGCAGCTTTTACTCTTAACCTTTCTGCATCGGCTTTGCCCACAGCAAAAGCTCACACACACACACAGAGGGAGAGAGATCTCTCAATTTTAACTGCATTCTGCATGCCGGAGGGGAGGGGAAGAGCCCTCAGAGTTGTATTTCTCACGCAAGGTTAAAGGCCTTTCCCATTTCACGCATTTTAAAGAAGCCAAGCTCCAGTCCATATAATTATTTTCAGCTCTTTCTTGTTCCTGCTTTTATCATGTGTTTCTCTCCGTCTCTCCATCTCTCCATCTGCTCTCCGTCCGTGTCTGCACACAACATTTATCACTGCCTGCTGCATTCACTCTAAGCAACTTTTCCAAAATGTAACGAAACTAAATAAATCTGTCCATAGCTCTTAGCTTGAGTTTTGCACCAGTGTGCAACATTTTTGGGCTGTCACTTTTAATTAATGCAAATTGAAACGCACACACAACATGCACACACACACACAACACATACACACACAACTCACACACACACACACACATCTAGTTGGGGCAATCACGCATCGTTGTAAATTTGCCTTATCGACATAATTATGCAATTGCAACAATTGAATGCAGTTCCTCCCATGGGATTAAATTGTGGCTTAAGCGAGACAAAAGAAATTTATCAAAATAAATATAAATTCAAATGAAATTATATAATTCCAAATCTAGTATAAATAATGCCAAATAGTATAATTAATGCCATAATTATAAATGATTCAATGCTCATGATTTTAACTTAATAAATAATGATTTAAAAGTTGTTATTATATAAGAGTCAAGAAATAAAAAGCAGTTTATTATTAAATAAATTTAAAAACTTGTTTGCTCTTATTTCAATTAAAATAAATATTAAATGCTATAGTATATAAAACTATTTAAAATAATTGAGTAAATTTAATTGTATTTAAATAGAAATATATATATAAATAAATTTTTAATAAATGTAATCACAACACAAATTAATTAAAATTTATTACTAGTTACAACCTTAGGGTATTTTGATAGCATCACAGCTAAAGTTTATATTTCAATTGCAATTAGTTTAGCAGAAATAAGAGACATCAGCACATTTATTAATGCATTTGCTGCAAATGGAATTAATGCAATTTCGGCTCATAATTTAATTAGCTGAAATGCATTTGGCATGCCAATTTGAACGTTAGTTATGCAATTAGAGTGCAAAAAACTGAAATGCATAACAATTGCATAAGCCATAATAGTTTAAGCCATAATAGTCTAACCCACTAGGATATACCTTTAAAATGAGCAGCTAATTTTCACACACAACAACAAAATAAAAAAAAGATACAAAAACAAAAGATAAAAGACTACCAAACAAAAAAGACGCCAATCAACGATTCATTTGTTGTAGGGGTGACTCCAATGAAAAGCAGACAAAAAATCGCAGCTTGAACATAAATAACTAAAATGAATTTCAATACGAAAACTTAAATAAAGCAAATGCTGAGCCATCAAAGCCGCCTCAGATGCTACAACGCCACCAGCTGAGCCAAAGGCGAAACAAGAAACAAACCGAAACAGATTGTGATACGAACAATACTCGAAACGAAAACGAAAACGAGCACGAAATAAATTGGAAAAAAATGTCGCTTTATAAACAAAAACAAAACAACAAAATCGAATTCAGGAAAAGCAGCAGCAAACAAAAAATATGCACAATATGCAAAAGCCGCACAACAAAAGCAAATGGAAAAGCCGAGGAAAATGCCAGCAGGAAAACGCCACGACAGTAGCTGAGGCAGCGAATCAATAAAATTCAAATAAACCCAGCATAGAGAGAGAGAGAGCACAATAAATCATAAAAAATTACTCAAGAAATGGATTGGAATTTAAAAAGAGTTCAGCTTGTGAAAGCAAAGTGAAGCATGATCAAAGCACAAATCGCAAATTGAGTTAGAACACAGCCTAAAAGCACCGAAAACGCTCTCAGATACTGAATAAGACAGATTAGGTAGAATGACGCCACAAAGCGGAATGCGCAAGGGACAGCCAGAGAGAGGTAATGAGCCAATGAATACACAAATAAGAGAAGGCATAATAAGTATGCTCGTTGAACAAACCAAATGCACACGGAGAACTTCCATGAGAAGTTCTCAGAAAGCAGGTATTCCAGCCTTTTACTCCAGCATGTATGAGTTCTTGGAAATGAATGGGGGAAGGGGCAGGTTGATGAAGCTGCAGAACTGCTAAAAAACTATTGTTCATAAACAATAAAAACCAAAATGTTACACATTTTTAGGAATTTCAATAGGTATTCTAAATTGAAATAATAAATTCAAAACATCCATCAAACCAAACTTGATTTATAAAGGAATAAATAAATAACTAAATAAATAATTAAATAAATAACTAAATAAATAATTAAATAAATAACAAAATAAATAATTAAATAAATAATTACAAATTCAATAAAATGCAAATAATCTATTGTATATTAATACCTATATTTTTGTTAAATTTAAATTAACTTAGATGTATAAATAAATTAAATTACTTCATAAATATAATAATAATATAATAACTAATAAATTAATTAATAAACCCAAATAAATAAATTCAAACAATAATTAAATATACAAGATCAATCAAAACAATCTAAATTTATTAACTTAATCTTTAAACGTATTTTAAACATATGTTTAATTTAATGAATGTATTATATTTAATATCATAAATTCAAACCTTGAAGAAAATTTATGCAAAACACGTTAAGAGATTATTTTGTAGCACATTTCGAACAGGAAATTCCCACTCTGCTAATTCATAGGTAATTGCTCAATCATAAAGTTTTTGTTCTACGAAAATACGAAATCGAAAAATTAGCAGACTGATAACGGTCAGCTTATTATTAAAAAAATAATAATAAAAAATATGTAAAAAAAAATATTGTTATTTTCAATGCATTGCGACAGACGAATGACCTTTATTTCTTGATATTTTTACTGGTTCATTCAACTTGGAGACGGCGGACAAATTGAATTTGGTTGCAGACAGATGTCCAAAGAGCAATTGAAGCGTTTACCAGGCAGAGGTGTTGTCATAAAGCGCTGTGCTGCTAACGGTACTGGGACATGTAACCGAGGCGCTAAGCGGCATCAAAACGGTTTTATAATGACGACAAGAGAGCACATTACGCACATTACGTGCCAGAGAGCTGAAGGCAAAACACTCCAAAATTGATTTCTATTAGACCCACAAAAGAATGTTGTTGCCCCAGACACACACTGTCCAAATTCGTGCCCCAAACCCCAGATTCGTGCCAAAAATTGAGGGAAACCGGTTACCGACCTTTAGGAAAGTTGTTTAATTTTTTCTTTTTTTTCTATTTTTTTTCTTTTCTGTTGAGTTTGAGATTCGATTTAAAGTCCAACATAACTTTGTGCTTCTAATGGCTTTTGAGCGTTAATTGTTTCGTTTAGAGTTCTCTGCTGATCACAATTTGAGCCAAGCCTACATTGCTGCCTGACAAAAGCTGGGTGTTGTGATAGTTTGAATTCGATTCGAACTATTTTGTATTCTTGAAATCGCCAGAAAACCCTAATTTTATGCTGTCAACACCAATTGGTAAGTTGCTTCGACTGATTGACAGAAAGCTACTTGCTATGGCAAAGCCTGCAACATGGATTATTTAATAAGTTCTGTGTTTATTTACTGATTCGAAAGCGCTATTCAAGATAGATAAACATAATGGTAGAGGGTATATATGGTAAATTACAACCTTCTATGTCTAATGTTACGCTTGTCATTCGATTTTTATTGATTGGGTCGTTTAAAAAGTGTGGCATCCAAAATATAAAATATACTTGATCTGCACATAGTATACATCTATCTACATTTCAAAAATTATTAATCTAGCTCTTATAGTTTTCGAGATCTCAGCGTCATTTTTACCCATTTTCAATAAGTACAGGGTATACAAACAACAGAAAGCTGCCTGCTGTGTGGCAAGAGGAAGACAACAACAACAACAACAACTGCAGTTGAATGTCATCAATCAATTGTCGAATCATTTGTCAATCAAAACGAGTGTGTAGGAAACGTCAAAACAACAAATTATTAAGTAATAAATTTATCTAACATTAATTGTCGACATTATTATGATTATTATTTAGTTGTATATGGATTTGCCAGGGAGGCGAAATCCGTTAAAGGGGATTATACCAAAATGGATGTACGAAAATTTGTGCAAAGCCCACGTCCGAAATCAATAAAAGGCCACGCCATTTGTCATTTATGGCCAAAAGAAAAACAAAAGGCAAAATTGTGATTTTCGATTATAACTTATATAGTATTCGCAGTTAGCACCCTGAATTTGTTTATTTAGCAGGCGAAGACTCGTGTTTCAGTTGCCAAGTGAAATACAATTCACAGTTCTTTGCGTCTTTTTTTTATTTCATTTTATTTCGTATTTATTTTGATTTTTGCTTGCATTTCAGTTTCAATGGAAGCTTCTGTTGTGCCTGTATCTTGAGCATTTCAGTTCGCTTCAGTTGTCAAGTGTAATTCACGTTACTTAACTATTGAATTGTACTAGACAGAGGCACTGAGCAGCTTGTCGATTCTCGATTCTCGATTTTGTTTTTAGGCCATTGATGGAACAGTAAAATACTGAAAGGCAGCCATTTTGTACGCACACACACACACACACACAGTCACCTGTATATACAGATGCATACATATGTATGTATATTTGGAGCCTATGCCACACTCAAGTAACAAAAAGAAAATTTAAATGTGGAATATAATACAACATTCATCAGCACGTGCGAGGGTAGTTCAAGAAAATTCTATAAAAATTTTATTTAATTTTATTTAATATTTTTGTAAACTAATGTATTTACTTTATATTTGTTTATTAGCATATTTATTATGCAGTTCAAAAAATAATACATTTTTATTTATTTCGGTTTTATTTTTACGTAAACGCTTTTTTTATTTACTTCGTAATGTATTTAACTTGGATATGTTTTTGTTTATTTGAGTAGTATTAAGTTTAGAAAATGTATTTAAATTATTATACATTTAATTTATTATTTATTTTTATGTATACAACATATTTCACTTATCTAATAATTTATTTGACTAATTTATTTTTTATTTTTTTATAGAATATTTTTTATCTCTGCAAACTTCTTCAATCTGCCCCAAAAGTCTATCTAACGCCGCAAAAGGTTCGACGGCTGCGTACCTTTTATTATAGCCAGGCCGCTTGGGCAAATATTTGAGGCCTCTTTCAACAAAACGACAACAGACATGATAATCATGATAATGCCGATAATGATAACGCTGATAATGATGCTGTTGATGAGGATGCCAGCATTGTCATCGTATTTTTTATTTATACATATATTTTTACTGGAGATTCATTCAGTTTGCGCTTTTGTTTGATGATTTCGACGCACTTGTCGTAGGGTTTCTCTCCAAGTGATTGTTGTTGTTGTTCTTTGTTAAGACAAATAACACACGCTTATACACACACACACACACACACACACACACACAGATACAGAACCTACACACACGTACGCAGAACCTTTTGTGTGAGAATTTAAGTAAAAGAGTAAATAAAACATTTATTTGTCTTTGGTTTGGTGAATACAAAAAATTAACCAAAAATATGCAAAGTAAATACAAATAAATTTCGTTTTGCGAATATAAGGAAGAATATTTATATTTATTTTAAAAATTGTATATTTATTAATATTTATTATAGAATTAACGAATTTCTACCATTACTATAATGAATTTATTATTATTATTATATTATTATTTAAATAATTCATTTATTTCTTGCTCGATTTTTGCAATAATATTTAAAGTAATTCCCTTTAAGATTTATTTTTTACTTCAATCAGCTATTTATAGTTTTTTTCTCGGTTTTGTTGCTTTTATTTCTATATAATACCAGCCTCTATTCCTTAAATGTATTCAATTTCCAGTTGTGGCTCTCTCTATTAGCATGGAGCACTTTAATCCGGCTGAGTTCTGGTTAAGATACATTCGTAAACGGATGTATCTGACAGGCGCAGCGCAACTGTATGTTTGGTCATGCTCACATAATCAAAGCATTTGATGAAAGCCAAAAAGGCCTAAACAACCAGTCTTGTTATGTAGTTAGAGCCCAGAGAAAAATGCCAGGCACACACCAAACGCACACAGACCATTATGTGTGTATCTTTCAGCCTATTTGTATCTTTGTTGGCTCAAATTGCCAGGGTATACATACATATACATATACATATGTACATAAGCAGCCAACGGCGTGATTTGCATTTTAATGTAAGCGTATGTAGAGTTGTGTGTGAGGTGTGTGTAGTAATATGCCCCTAGGTTCTGTCCCTATTGGGAGTTTTTATTTATTTTTTTTCGGCTAACCACACTTGTTTCCACACACCTTATTTCGACAGCAACTGCAGCTAAATACCATAAATAAATGTGTAACAATTCTCATCTGGTGGCCAACATAATTCGTTTAACTTCAAGCCCGCAAATGTTTAATGAGCTGCAAAATAATTGCCCCGACTCGTTCGCTGTTTTGTACAGTTTGACAGGCATTTGGGCCGGAGCCACGCCCACGTCTCCATTATGTTTATTATTATGTTGCAGCTGCGAATTACGCAATTTGCTGTTTAATTATCTGCAAAAATCTCCAGCTCTGCGGCTTAGAAGTTTTGCCTTTTAATTAAGCCCTTGAATAGCTCCCTTGCCATTATCCCTCTCTGTTTTCGCTCTCCATTGCTACTCGTTGCTGTTGATTGCTCTTCTCACTCACTGTTCTTACTCCCGATAGCCACTCGCTATTCTTACTCGCTGTTCTTACTCGCTGTTCTCTCTCTCTATTATCTGTGTCTGTAGTGGCTCTCTATTCTTTATTTCTATTCCCACTCGTTGTTCTCGGGCTTCGATCTCACTCTTTGCTCTCTCTCTATATGTTCTCATTCGCTGTTCTATCTATCTGTTCTCACTCGCTGTTCTATCTATCTGTTCTTACTCGCTCCTCTCTCCAGCTGTTCTAACTCGCTCTTCTCTCTAGCTGTTCCCACTCGCTGTTCCTTCCACTCATTAGTTGCCTTCGCTGCCGCACTGATTGATTACAGTTACGCCGAGTAACTGTTGCTTAACCGCCAGATGCTGTTTGCATTTTATAACTGAGCGACGCCCCGAATTGCCACGCCCTTTATGCCCGTTAATATTCTATTAAGTCTTTTTCATTTTCTTCTGCTGCTTGTTGCCAATGGCGCTAAACGGGTTTTCTATTTTCTGCCTGTAGCTTTAGCCCACAGCTCTGCCCCCTGCAGCTCCCCTGCCTCCCACAGCCCACTTCCCACTGCCAGTTTCTCAGTTTCTCAGTCTCTCAGTTTCTCGGTTTTCAATCTTCAATTTTTCAGCTGGAGCTTCTGCAGCTGCTGCTGCTGCTTCTTCTTCTAGCAGAGCTCAGAGAACGCGGAAGCTGCCCGTCTATGGCCACTAACACTTTTATTAAATTTCATTCTGGCCAATTTTTTTTCTTCTCTTTTTGATTTTGCTATTCATGCCGTTTGCCCATTATCTTGGCTCTTGGTTGTTACATTGATTGATTGATTGACTGTCGCTCTGTTTGTCGCGGAAATGAGTCTAAGCCCTGGCTGTCTTATTACTCAGTCTCTGCTCTATTTCTGGCCCTATTCTTCAAGTAGTTCTATGCTGCTTAACGGCACTAAACAACAGCAAATTCATTGCTCTAATTAAATTATCAAACATTGAATTAAGATAATCCAAATTTTGTAAGCAAATAATTCCATTATTTGTCATATTTTCAGTTATATCTCCATAGAATTACTTTTAATTAATTTCAACAGCAAATAAAATTTAAAATATTTATTTAAAAGACAAATACGAAATATTTATAAATTTTATAAAATTATAAATATCTTAAATTTAAACAAATTTTTGAAAAATTATTTAAGTTAGCGAATTGCAATTTAATTTAATTTAATTTTCCCTTATTTTTATATTATTTTGCAGGCCAGTGTTGTGTTTTGCTGGCTGTCATTCTATTCATTTTTTTCTATTTGTTTGTTGTTTATTTTTTTGACAAATGCCATAAACCCAGCTGGCTTATAAAATATGAAAACCTTTTTTGCTCATAATACATCAAAAATTAATTATAAGTCGTGTTTTTTACTATTTTTTTATGATTTTTTATTTCGGTTCGCGCTCAAATATTTATACGCTGTCATTAGTTTTAAGGAATCCATTGATCTATCAAACATATTTCGCATGAATTTTGCAAACCAAACAAGGGAGATATGACGCAAGCGTCCTTCACATGGAGAATTCAAAAAATAGCCCCCTCCTCTTCTCTCCTCTCTCCACCCTCCGCTCTTATCAAGTCTTCATATGAAAATAAAACCTTTTAAGCCCTGCCACACCCATTTCACATAGAAATAGAAATTCCAATGCATCGCTCTTCGCTTTCATTTCATTTTGGAGTATTTGATTTTGTTTTCCATTTCATTTAATTTCTTTTGAGCTTGGCCATAAAAAAGTGCTTGCCGGCTTCAGTTTTTTTTCGTTTTTTTTTTTTTATATTTTTTATGCTTTGCTTTTTTGGCATTTAATTTGAATTCAGTGTCACTTGATTTGTTTTCGTTTCTCTGAATTTGTTTGCGGTGGCACTTTCTAAACAAAAATTGAAAGCATTTTGCCGGAAAACTCATCAGCAAAATTTTTATATAATTCATTAGGTTTTTTATTATTTGTTATTTCGTTTTTTCTTGCCAACTTGAACATTTTTGCTTCAAGTGTTTCTTTTTCGTTTTTCGTATTTCGTATTTTGTCTTTTGCCTACGTTTTCCATTGCCATTTCCATTTCCATTTCCATTCGTATTTGTATTTGTTTTTGTGCTTTGCATTTTGCGCTTTCTTTTGGCCATGATTCAAGCGCACTTTTCGCTCTTCATTGCCCAAGCAATTAGTGTAATTTAGTTGCACTTAAGCAACGGAAATAAAAATATAAGTTTTTTCACTTCGCTCCTCTTCCCCCCGTTTCTTTGCCATTTGCTTTGTTGCGTTTTGTCAAGATCTTCTTTGGCGCAACGCACTCGGAGTGGAAGTGGCAAGCTGAGTGAAAAACTTTGCAAAACGCTTTGAATGAAAATTATGCTCGTAAGCGTTTGTTTTTCTTAGTTTTTCCTCCAGCGAACTTTAGTTTTTCATTGTTGCGTTGGGCGCAAGCTTGGGAAATTATGCTTAATAATTGAATTACTTAAAGGGCTTAGGATAAGCTTCCAGTTTTTAATTGTAATTAAAGTGGCCTAATTGTTTTTTATTTCAAATACATTTTTCTTCCGGCTTTCAATTGATATCAAATAATTATACGTAAGGAATACAGAAATGCAATTTCAATATTTGTTTATATTTCTAATTAGTTTTGTTATTCATTTAATCTGTATTTTTATATATTTTATTTTATCGCTTTACTCAAATTAATTAATTAATGAGCAACACTCGCTACATTGCTGAGACAGCACTCGCTGGACCACTTCTAGTTGGCCCAGTTCTCGTTGGCCGAACTCTCACTGGCCGAACTCTCACTGGCCGAACTCTCACTGGCCGAACTCTCACTGGCCGAACTCTTGCAAATCGAACTCTCGTTGGCCAAACACTCGCTAGCCAAACTCTCGCTGACCGAACTCTCGCAGGCCAAACTCTCGCTCTCGCTGTGTGTCTATATTAAGCACTCTCGACTAGCGGCTACTTGAAACCTTAAACTGCAACTAAAAATTCCATAGCGAAATGTGGTTACCTTTGTGTGCCGTGTGGCAAAAGTTGCAGAAGGAATTTGTGTAATCAAAGCCTTGTGGCAGAAGCAGAAGAAGAAGCAACAGAACTGCTTGCCACACTTGCCGCCCCATAATTGAAGTGAGAATTCGCGCATAACTGACAAAGAGCCAAGAGTTGCCAACATAATTATAAGCAAATCAATTGGCATTAGTGTTATTGTTATGGCCATTGTTGTTGTTGTTGCTGTTGTTGTTGTTGCTGTTGTTGTTTCTGTGCTACAACAAACATTCAACTTTATGAAGGCCATTAAAAGGCAGGTGAAATGTGCGTCAATGCCGGCAAATCGGCATTTTCATTTGCATGGGCCAGGAATACCCCTAATGGCATTTCACTGAACGCCGCTCGTCACGCCATTTTGGCCCAGTTGGCCAAGTTGTATGAGGCGCCAGCCAAGAGCCTGGGAAAATGGTAGGGAGCGGATCCTATTAGAAGCTCAAGCACGCAATCTGGCTTTGTGTGTGTGCGTGTGTGTGTGTGCGTGTGTGTGGCACTTGAAAGCAGGCAAGAGGGGCTGGTAGCTGCAGAAGGGCTGGCAAAAGTTGCACAAGTTGTTGCCCAATAGGCTTAAATATGGCCAACTTATGGCTTTAGCCAAAGCTTCGCATAGAGCCAAAAAGTTTCGCTGCAGGCGAACTTTATTGTTGGATATTCAATTAAAGTTCGCTCTCAACCTCCGAATAAATCCAATTGGATCAAAGAAAACAATATGAGAAAGCATATTAAAAAGCTGCTTAAAGATGTTGTCTTAAATTGGCCAAATAATAATAATAATATAATAATAATAATGTAATAATAATAATATAATCATAATTATATAACGTAATATAAAATAAATGAATTAAATGTAATGTAAAATAATATAATAAAAATAAAATAATATATAATAAATAATAATATATAACGCAATATAAAAGAAAAATTAAAATTACAAATAGAAAATATAAATGAATAAATTATTTAAATGTAATGTTGTATAAACGAACATTACTGAATATAAAAAATAAATGTATATTACAAATAAATATTAATAATAATTGTAAACAAATATAAATAAATATAAATACGTGTAAATAGATATAAATAAAAATATTTACTAATATAGAGAGAAAAAGATGTAAATTTAAATGAATACAAAATTTTATAAATAAATATAAGAAAAATAAAAATATCATTTCTTCGAATTGGCCTTCAAAAACGCATATTAAATATTTGCAATTGTTTGCAGTTGTTTAACTTTTGATAAACTAAAATCAGCAATAAATGAAAGCAAAACGAAAGGAAGTTCAGCGCCCCCTCTTCCCCCACATTATCTGGTTCCAAGGGAAACGCGTGCAATTTAGCGCATTATACAATAATAATGGTTAATAGTATATACATAATACAGCAGCAAAGATATATATGTACATAAAGCCAGTTATAGAATTATTATAGAATTCCACAACTGCCCAAGGCAGCGATAATGGCATTATCAGCCGCCACTGAATCATCGTCTTCTGAACGCCAGATAAGCTGGCTTTTTCCCGCTAAATAAAGCACGCTGTATGTATGTCACACGCGACCAGAGAGCAGAGCCATTTATAATACCAGTAAATATAATTATTGTAGCTGTATCTATTCGTGTTGACATACTTATGGCTTGGGGTTTGGGTCAGGTGGGATTATGAATGCAAACTGCTCGAATATTCATTGCTTTTGCAGGTATTTGGGCTCCTTTGTTATTGTGTTTTCTCTGTTCTCTATTATGGATCTGGGTTCGATAGCCCGACGAAGGTCGTCATCTTCGCTCGCCTTTCAGAGGATACCTGGCCAACAAAGTGGAGCAAACAACTACGATGTGTAGCAATATTTTATACTCATTCATAATGCAGCTGGGGCTCTGTGCATCATCCGTGTGTCTGTGCATCATTTATGGCTAAATTGTAACCGCACAAATTCCCCCCCCCCCCCCCCTCACAATTCTCTGTGGCCCCGCACAATTCACATTTGCGTTTTGAGGACCTGTATATACATATATGATGTATCCTTGTGCTAGATTGATTCGATACCCTAAGCAGTTGCTGGCTAAAGGGTATATAAATTAAACTATATATTTGTAAAAAAATAACAATAAAAATCTCAACAAAAAAATTTAAATAATTATAAATACCAGCTCATAAATAGAAATTTATTTATTTATTTATTTATTTAATTTAAAGTCGACTAAGACCAGTCGACTAAAAGAAATTAAATTACAAATTAAATTAAAAATAATAAAATTAAAATTTAATTTAAAAATATAAGATTAGAAAAGAAAAGAAACTACATACAAATAAATGTAAGAAATTGATAAATAATTTGCCAACAAATCAGCTACGATTATACGAATAAAAATAAAATAGGTTCCCATTTAAATATTATTTTTATGAATATTTTAAGAATGATTTTATCAAATAATTTAATACACATACTATTTTTGCTAATAAAGAATAATATTGAGAATTAATTTACAAAATATTTTAATATAAATAAAATATCTACTAATGAAGAATAATATTGATAATTAATTTACTAATTAATGTAATTATTTAATTAATGTAACTACAACTTCTTCGAATGAAGAATAATATTATAATAATTACAATCGCAGTAATATAGTTAATGTATCTTTTAGCCACAGTCGATCATAACTGAAATGCTTAACGGTTTCTTACGTTTTTTACAAGCGCTTATTGATTTTTCTGCTGCTTTTTGCGTTGACAACAAAAGAGCAAAAACTAAATATACACAGAAAAGAGGAAGCAAAACCAAAGCCCCTACAATAGAAACTGTTCTTTTTTCCACTTTTTCTGCTTTTTAATTGCATTATGCAGCTGAGAAGGTGACGAGGGGCAGGGCAATAGACCCGAGCTACAAGTTAATTTCATTTGCTGCGGCGGACAGACAGGATATAAGCATACAGGCAATCGGCTGACTTGAAGAGAGGAAAGGGAACAAAGGCAGGGGAAGAGTAGGAAGCAAGTGCAGTCGGAGCTTGTGGGGCTTTGCTCAAGTTTCTGCTTAGAATTTTGCACTGATTTGTGCAGCATAAAAGCGAGAAATTCTAGCAGATTTAAAACTTTATTCAAAGCAATTATAGCAATTATTTTAAGCTATAAACTGTACGTTTTTTAAGTAAATTTGTTTCAAAATAAATATAAAATAAAATGCAACTTATTGAGAATATGTTTTAAATCTGAATAAAATAAATAATAACTAATAAAAATAAAATAATAAAACTTATGCAATAACCGGAATAAAAACAGCTATAAAAATTGATATAAATAGCTACAAAAACTGATAAAATAATAGGTATAATAAAAACAAAATAAATAACAAGCTGAATCTAGCTGCTTTATAAACAACTCTTACTATCAAGATTTGCGCTTTTTTCGCCCCATAAATCAGCGCATCTTTGGACTTGGGCATCATCAATTTGCGTCGCTTAAAGGCGCTTCGGGATAAGGCTAAAGGTAGCAAATATCACATAAGGACACGCCCAAACACCCCAACGGGCAAACGCCCCAGCAGCAACCGCACACGTGTCCCGTACGCTATCAGTATTAGGACAGACAGAGAGACAGTTGGACAGACAGATAGACGGATAGACAACTGTCCGTGGTCTTAACAAACGGCATTAGGCCAATAAACTAAATGCTCAGCCAACTGACAGTTCAATTAACTTTGGCCAGAATTTATGGGCAAGAGAATGCAGCGAAACTGCTTAAAGGATTTGCTTAAAAATGCTAATCATTTGCTCATTAAATGCACATCAGCCAACAGTACTTTGGCTGTTAATGATAAGAGACGAATGTGGCCCGAACGGCAATCGGCCAAGGCAGCCGGGGGTCGTTAACAGCCAGACCGAAAGCAGCCCGGATAAGACACGGTCACAGCTGTTAGCTGAAAGTTGAGCGAAAATTTGGCACACCAGAAAGAAAACAAGAAAGGGCATAAAAAACAAAAACCAAAAGCAGAACCAAAGAAAGAAAAAGGAAAATGCGTAAAAGCTGGGCGGAGATACGTTTATGAAGCTGCCCTTGGCAGATCTCAGGCCATCTCTTTCTATATATATATATCTTAACTGCCTTGTGAATTATGCCGCTGCCTAGGCCTGGGACTTTTGCTTACAGCTAACAAGACCAAGCTCAGATACAACTACAGATACATCTACAGCTACAGATACAGATACATAAGTATCTGGCAGGCGCCTGCTGTCAAATCATCTGTTTTAAATCGATTTTTTTCTAGCTTCTTGCTGCTGTTGTTGTTGTTGTTGTTGTTTTGGCTTCTTTCTGCCTGCTTTTTCTAGTCCTTTTGTTGAGCGTTTGTGGCAGCAAAACTTTTGTTTTGCCTGATGAATGCAGGCGACTTGGCTCTTGAGCAAAGTTCCGAGCAAAAACCCAGCGCAATTCAAATGAAAAGAAAAGCGATTAGCAGCGCTGCAAGAAAACTCCAACTTGAGCATAATTAGCTGCAATAACAAAGATAATAAATTCAGCAAATAAAAGAAAATTGCTAAGAATTAAATAGCTTTAGACTGCAAGAAATGCAAGCTACACAGCGCAAAATATAGTTAGAATAAAATGTAAATTTAATGATCATGATTTCAATATTATTTTTAGACATATCAAATAACACAAAACCAATTCTAATTCTTTGCTAAAAAATCACAGTTATAAATCTACACAGCGCAAAAACTGCAATCATTTGCCATTAGCCGCTTTCAACGACTTTGCGGCGTCTAATTTAATTGACCCAAAAATTGAAAATTCAAATTTGTGTAGCTCTCAACAACAACCACAATCAAATCACAACTGACCGTTGACCAGAAGAAAAAGAAAAAAAAACTATAAACTTAGATCTGAGATCAACGCCTACGGCCCACAATTTTTGCTCATTAAATAAATCAAAAGCAAAAATTTATCCGTGTTTTTTTGACTGTGACCATAAAAGTCCATTTGATTTCAACTGTTTTTTTTTTTGTTGTTTCTGTTATTATTACTTTTAATTTTATAATTCTCTTGCTGTCTGCAATTTAGTTAAATTTATGCAAATTTGCAGAAATGATTGAAAACTTTACGTTACGACCAAATAAGGTAAAAAAGCCAAACAAAAAATCTGCAGAAAATTCGAAAAATGTAGACGAGAAGAGAAAATATAAATATAAATAAATTATAATAGGTTACAAAACAGAAACAATAGATTGAATAAAATTAATAAGCTAAAAAATAACAACTCCGACTCAATCAAAAAAAGAATAAAAATTAGATACAATTAAAAAATGAATTCAAAAAACCAGCTGAATATGGAAACAATTTCATTCATTTTTTTGTGCATTTCTCACACGTAGATCTCGGATCTCATAAGTTTGAATTCATTAAACTTTCCAGTGCACGCTTGCCACACACATCTGATCTGATCTCTGGTCTTTGCACTGCTCTGGTCACACTGCTCATGCTGTGGTACGTGCGGGGCCAAAACCAGAAAACTAGACGCCAAATTCCAAACACAAATTGTGGCGAGCGTTACGTGTGTTCATGCTCAAGATGGAGTGCGAGTCTGGGGGCCTGGGTCTGGGGGGTTTATGCCTATCTGATAACAGACCAAAACTAAAAGCAATTACAAAAAACTAAAAAATATCAACAATTTTTGTTGTAGTTGTTACACAAGCCGACAACAATAACAATTGGCTGAAAAACATATCAAATTCACGTTTACAACAGAGTTCAAGAATTACCGCATTCTCTGCAACTTTTTTGCGGCAATTAAAAGAACAACAAACACGCTCAACTATAACTCTGCCGATTCTAACGCATCGTTGACGCTGGCCATAATTTTTTGTTGTTTATTTTTTTTTTTATGTGCTGGCGCCTTTTATGGCTCGTAGTACCAGCCAAGGTCGCGCAGCTGAGATAAGCTCAGGAATAAGTATCTTCATATCATTTGCAGCTGTGTTTGTGCGCATTGTACCAATGTGCAGCGATCGTTGAATAATTGTTAATAAACTAAAGTAGTGAGGTATATTAACTTGCGACTGGCCATGATAAGAGCCAATAAAGTGGTTTGAATTCAATGCCAATTCCAAAATTTGTTTGATTTTTGTTGGATTTTTTATTTGTAGTGAAATATTTTATCTAATTTAATAGAATAAATAAATAGAAAACTGTTTAAATCATTAGATTAAATCTGTGCAATTTTCAAATAAATTAGCTAATAATATGATATGATTTTTTATTGAATTAATTTACGAATGTTTGTTTATTTATTATTAATAAATTATTATTATTTAAGCTAATAAATATATATTTTTAAATATTTTTTTTAACTAAGTTTTTATTTATTTGTTTTAAAATAAGTTGTAAATTTTATTAAATTATTTTGTGTAAATAATATTTATTTGTATTTAAATAACCGATTTAAATCTTATTAAATTAAATTATTAAATTAAATTAAATCTGTGCGATTTTCAAAAAAATTAGATAATAATTCATTGTTTTTTATTGAATTAATTTGCGAATGTTTGTTTATTTATTAATAATAAATTATTATTATTTAAGCTAATAAATATATATTTTTAAATAATTTTTTTTAACTAAGTTTTTATTTATTTGTTTTAAAATTAGTTGTAAATTTTATTAAATTATTTTGTGTAAATAATATTTATTTGTATTTAAATAGCCGATTTAAATCTTATTAAATTAAATTAAATCTGTGCAATTTTCAAAAAAATTAGATAATAATTCATTGTTTTTTATTGAATTAATTTGCGAATGTTTGTTTATTTATTAATAATAAATTATTATTATTTAAGCTAATAAATATATATTTTTAAATAATTTTTTTTAACTAAGTTTTTATTTATTTGTTTTAAAATCAGTTGTAAATTTTATTAAATTATTTTGTTTAAATAATATTTATTTGTATTTAAATAACCGATTTAAATCTTATTAAATTAAATTATTAAATTCAAATAAATCTGTGCAATTTTCAAAAAAATTAGATAATAATTCATTGTTTTTTATTGAATTAATTTGCGAATGTTTGTTTATTTATTAATAATAAATTATTATTATTTAAGCTAATAAATATATATTTTTAAATATTTTTTTTAACTAAGTTTTTATTTATTTTTTTTTAAATTAAGTGAAAATTTTATTAAATTATTTTGTTTAAATAATATATATTTGTATTTAAATAACCGATTTAAATCTTATTAAATTATTAGATTAAGTTAGTAATAATTACACATTTAGTGTTAATTAAATGTAAAACATTTCTGGTTATGCTTTTGAATAATCGTATTAAATGAATTAAATATATTTTGGGCGCTTATTTAATTTAGCTTCGGGATACTGACCTTTTAAATCCTTAACGGTTTTGTTGTGGGGCGGCAATTTGTTTACTTTTTGCTTTGCGTTGTTATTCTTAGCTGATTCTGATTGTTGTTGTTATTGGTTTTTGTGTGTGTATTTTGTTGTTGTTATTTTTTGTTATTGCTGTTATCGTTGGTCGGTAGATTTTTCGTTAAGTTCGCGTTCTCGCTCTCCTCCTACTCCTTCTGCTCCTTCTCTCTTTCTTTTTGGCTTTCGCTTGGGTGGGTTAGTATTTTGCACCAAAAAGGACGAATATTTTGCTCGCTCTTTGCGCGCTCTTTCGCTCTCTCGCTCTCTTGGCGGCCCGCGCACGCTCAGCAAATTGATTTTCACTTTTGGCGAAGATTGTCCAAACTAAAAAAACAAAACAACAACAAGAGAGTGAGAGAGAGAGAGAGGAAGATAACAACAACAACCCGCAACGCAGGAATTTTCACTTGTGCCACTTTTTGCTGCTTGTTTTGTGTTTGTTGTTGTTGTTTGGTTTGTTGTTGGAACAGGTTTGCGGTATGTAATTCTTCGCTTGTGCCACAAAGACAACAAATCACAAAAAAAACGCTTAGCGGCAGCAGCAACAACAACAAAATTATCGGCCTTTTCCTGCTGCCTTTTCTTTTCGGGCAGAGATGCTGCGCTCTCTCACACACACACACGCACACTCTCACACACACGCACGCTCTTACGCACACACACACACACAGAGAGCACAAAAATTCTTTTGCTGCCTTTGCGCCTTCCTTTGCTTTGCTTTGCTCTGCTGCTGCTGCTGTTGTTGTTGTTGTTTTTGCTGCTGCTGCGCTGCTGCAGAGGCGAACCGGTTTTTGTTTTTGCACTTCACTTGATATTTTGTTGTTGGCTTTTATGGTTGCGCTGCCAGCACTTGACAATAATCAAATACTTAACAATTGATAAATATATTAATTGCATTTATTTTTTTATTTCAAAGATTTGTTGTTGCACTGGCTGGCGCCTTGACATGCGTATGCACCGTTATGCCGAGTAACCGTTTTAGACTTTTTGCACACCCACACTGCTCTAATGCTGTTGCCGTTTCACTCGCACTCGAATTGGCCGCTCACAAAGCGCAACGCGCCAACATCAACCATTGACAGTCGAAGTCGCTTCAAGACTGAACGCAGCGCAGAGAGAATTTTATGGCGTTGGTATTTTTATAGCAACGGTTCGAAGCGAACTTCGCACTTGTTCGCAAGCTCAAACAGCTGCGAACATCCAACTTGCTTGATCACACAACAGCAACAGCAACATTACAGCGAATTAGCTGCACTGAAACAAATCTAATATCAATAATTTTTATCAGAATGAAATATTAATTTCGTTTTTGTTTATTTTGTTTATAATGCAAAATTAAATTTTAATTGAGATATGAATTTATAATTTATTTTTTTATTATTTTATTTACAATGTTTATTCGACTTATGTCTAATTACCAAGGCACATTTTATTGAGTATTCTTTTTTTATAAATGAACCTGGTAATAATCGATTTTCAATATTTGAACAAAATATAACATAATTAACATTTAAATTAATTTTTATAAAATTTTATATTTTTTTAAATACTATATTCATAATTTGTGTAATTCAGAATTGTGTGCGCTATAAATTATAAAACAATAAACTTCACTTTGTTTCGTAGTCTTAATTTCCATGCTATGCTATTTTTCCTATTGGAATCTCAGTTAAATAATTGTTAGTCTCAAGTTCCCACCAATATTCCAGCTGTATTTTAGGCTTATCCTGGTATCCTTGAATATTTCTCCCATTTCCTATTTATATTTATGCTAAATCCTCTGCCTATCCAACATGCCCTAGAAAAATATATCTGGAATTGGATAGGAATTTATTAGCCATATTTTTATATGGTAATCCCTATATTTACCTGTGTTACAGCTCCTCCGACACTGGAATCAAACGGAAGACCTCGCCTTCCAAGGTCACGCCTTCCAGGTACACTTCCCCTGGAAGGGGCTCCAAATCGGAGGGCGTGACCAATTGCAGCACCGTCACCGGACCGTTATTCAATTCAACTTCAGCTTCTGCTTCTAGCTGAGGTTCTGCCACATCTGGGATTATCAGTTCCGGTTCGTCTACCGGTTCCGTTTCCAGTTCCGGTTCCGGTTCCGCTTCCTGTTCCTGTTCTTCGTCCTCGTTTCTCTCCCCGTAGCTCTTATCGAACAGTTCGTAGGCCAAGCACATAAACTCGTGCTTGGTGAGATCCTCCTCCGGATGTTTGATCCGCATGTGGCGCCTCAGGTGGGCGCGGGTGATGGCGCCGTAGGCGCAGCAGGGGCAGGGGAAGCGCTTCGAGTGCAATCTCTCTCTGTTGTGTGTCCTGGCGTGACGCTGCAGATTGTAGAGCCGCTTGCTGGCGTAAGTGCACTTTGGCACCGTGCAGCGAAAGACGAACGAAAACTTCTTTGTCTCTCCCTCCATTTGGGTGCACAATCAATGTTTCATCAAACTTTTATTATTATTTTAATTATTATTATTGTTTTGTGTTGTTTGCTCGATAGCTGGAATCGATAGGCAGTGTTGGCTTGGTGGCGGTCGGCCGATACAGCTGTGTGTTGTGCTTATCGGTAAATGCATCGAACCCGCTTGGCACAATGTTGTATGGTGTTTGGGAATGGTGTGTTTTCCAATTTCATTGCTTTCATAAATGTTGCTTAAATATGCAGTTGGTGCCCAACAGCATTGGTTTATCAAACAGTAAAACTACAGATTTTATTCAACTGAATATGGCATAAATTCTACTTTAGAAAATTGTTGATTCCCTTTCGAGTTCTCTAGTGGCAAGCGTGTATGTTGCACCAATTCACTTCGAACAGGCTTGAGTTGTATGTCAGCACTTGAACATGTCTGAGCTCGATTGTTAGCGCGCAGTTTAAAAATCAAATAAAATTTGCACAATTACTAACCACTATAAATAAAATTTAATTCAATATGACAAACTATATAAAATAAAATTCTATACATATTATATCAAATATTAATACACATATATTAATATACAAACTTCGTGTTCGAAGCTGTTGGCGCGCCCGGCCGCAGCGCCAACAAGTTCGCTGCTGTTTGTGCGCTATAAAATTCTCTTCGAGTTCCATACAACACGAGTTCGAACATGTTGTTGTGCTGTTCGCTCTTATACGCTGTTATTCGCTAACATTGGCCAATTCGTGGGGATTTTGTTTTTGGCCCGTGGCTTTGAGCGGAATCAGGTGAGAGGACGTCAGCTCAATTAACAATAGCTAAATAACTGTTAACCGCTAACTGTTCAGCTGCATTGGCCAGCTTGTCATTGAGCAAAAAGCATCAATGTGCATCAATTGCCCTACACCCCGCCCTCTTGGCCTACCTCTGTCCCTGCCCCGCCCACTGCCCCCCACTCCAAAAGCTGGCTGGGACAAGTTCTGGGTCACTTGGGCGCACTTCGGCATTTACCTTCAGGTTGTGTTTCGTTTCTTTCTCCCGCTGTTTGTTATTTATTTCCCTTTGTTTTCTGGCCACTTGCTTTGTTTTTTATTGGCCCGAACCACATAGGCATTTGAAAGCATTTGCCACCGGCAATTTGCCACAATGTTGCAAGCTTTTTTTAAACTTTATTTTCGTTTTTCTGCGATTTTGTTGCTTTAGTGTTTAGCATGATTATTGCGGTCCAATAACGGAATTATCTTAAGATATAAAATCTATAATTTTAAACAATTTTTATGTAAATCTGAAATTTGTTTTAATTTTATTTGAATTTTAATTTGAAACTAAGTTTTAAATTAAATTTTATTTGAATTTAATTTAAATATTTTTTGTATATTGTTTTGAGTTGTATTTTATTTTATATTCGAATTATGTTTTAATTTTCTATATATAAAAACAGGATAATCTTTATGAATTTAATAATTTTAAGAAATTATTGTAACTTTAAAACATTTTTAGCTGTTTATATATTTATTGTCAGTCGACATAGAAAATTAAAAATACAAATTAAAATTAGTATTGCAATTAAATTAAGAAATTAAATTAAAAGTATGATAATGATAAATATTTTAAAAATATATTTGAGTTTTATTATTTGAGTTTAATTTGAAATACCATTCCAATTTTATTTTATGATTATTTTAATATTGATATTGATTAAATTGATTTATATTGAATTTTGCTTTGAATTTTATTTAGTAACAGTAGAATACATAAATCTAATAATTTTTTAAAAATAATTTTTTTAAAATAATAAAAATTTTAAAAGTTTCTATATGAAACAGCAATTAATTTGAATTATATTTAAATTTTATTGTACGTTTTATTTGAATTTTATCGATTTATTTACTTGAATTTAATTTTAAATTTAATTGCATTTCGTCGAATTTCTTCAATATGTTTTTCGACTGCCATTTCGCATAAATATCAACGCAATAACCGTTCAAATCCTACTACCAAATGTCTACCTATTCCAAGTTATTAACTGGTTTTTTTTTTCGGCTAAAAACTGTATTTGTTTTTATGCAAATGAATTTTGGGGTTTTGCGGCAGGAAATGAAATTTCGCAGTCGATAAACGTGAGGCATAGGATTGAACCCAAAGGTCAGGCGCAGAAAGGGGCCATAGTGGACACGATGCGATGCGATGCGATGTGGCATGAAGAGTGTGCAACGTTGCATGCAATCGGTTTCATTAGCCTGCCCCAAACACAACATTATCTCGCGCTCCCTGCAATTTGCCACGCGAAGCTTTCCAAATTTTACGCCCTATTAGGTCGTGTGGCATGGGCGAAATGTTGCAACCCCAACCCATTTGTTGCACCCTCAACTGCTGCTCATTGACCAGGCCGCCATTAGCGGTTCAGGCCTGATTAAAGGCCAATGTTCTGGCCACTTGCCACGCATTCCGAGTGTTTCGAATGCATTCAAATCATCTGCTTTTGATTAGCTAACAAAATGCATTTCGCACACGTTGCAGCTTTTTGGCCCATTTCCGCTTCCGGTGGTGAATTTAATGCAGAGATTATCCATCAGCAGCAGCTAAAAATATTCGGAATATACGTAATATTAGGCCGTAATTTATTCACATTTGTCAAAAATAAAATGGGTAAAAGCTGCTTTAAACAATTAAAAGTCAGGTAAAGTGCTGCCCATCATGGCTGCCTGACAGTGCTGCCCATTAGAATTGCTCTGAAGTGCTGTCCATGAAACTGACCGTTCTATGCCTCTCAAACCTCTGAGAGCTTTAATTAGGGAATCTGCTATAAAAATAATAATAAAAGCCATAAAGTCAGGTAAAGTGCTGCCCAGCAGCGCTGTAAGGCAGTGCTGCCCATCATAGCTGCCTGACAGTGCTGCCAAACTGATCATTCGATGCCTCTCAAACCTCTGAGAATTGTTACTATGGAACCTGTTATAACAATAATAATAAAAATAACCAAAAATTGTCTGTGGCACGTTATCATGTTGTACAATTATTTGTTGCATTTCATGTTGTTGTTGTTGTTAAACTGCTTGTTGAACAAGCAACAACAGATACTATAAGAGGGCCCACAGCTGTGGCAAGCGAAGCTGAAGCGTTGAAGAAGCCTCTGTTTCGCTTTTCACAGAAGACGCGTCTTTGGGAAAGGCTTAAATTAGCAGGCAGCGAACGGCAGACGAAATTTGTTTATTTGGCTTGTTGTTGTTGTTGTTATTGTTGCCTGTCTGCCTTGTCTGTTTGGTGTTCCCCCGAATCTGCGAGGCCGGGCCTATCGTCTTTATGAAATCAGCCACGTGAGGCAAGCCAGGCACAGTGCAACGGGCTCTACAAAAAATGTGTATTTTAAGTTTATTGATTATTTATTAATTATTTATTAATTTATTATTTATTAATAATTATTAAGTTATTATTTATTTGATATTTATACACTGTATTTATTAATTTATTATTCATTTAATTTTTGATTATTTATTTATTTATCTAATTTTACCATGCATTTTTTATGATTTATTTTCTTTAGAAAACAAATTGCAAGCTTTTATTTTGGAGTGCAAATTGCTGTTTATTTTTTGTAGTGACCCACTGTGCTAAACAATTTTTGATGCCCCTATGTGGCAACAACAACTCAGGGGCTAACTAGATGCAACTGACAGCGTTTTTGTTGCAGATGGGCCGATGCTTATCGCAGCATGTAAACAGCTCTAACGGACGGCAGCAAACAAACAGAGCTGCCAGCCTGTTTAACAAAAAATAAAAAAAATTTCAAAAAAATAATAAGCAATTAATTTATAAAATTTAATTAAACTTAAGTAAGTAAAAGTTGCCAGCTTGTCAGAATTCTTATTTTGCTCAGCATAAATTTAATTAACAAATTTTTAATTATGTTTAATTGTATTATATTAAATTTTTCGTAATTAATTTTTATCTCTTTAAATTTTTATATTTTGTAAAGAAATCTAACATTTTCTGGCAACACTGCTTACAGATCCTGTAATGTAATCTGCACAGTTTTGCAGCCACTGTCGAACTCATTATGCGATTTATGTGCCAACAGCTGCAGCAGCTGTGTGTGTGTGTGTGTGAGAGAGCTCCCTCTCTTCCCTCCCCCTGTGAAGCTTTCATAATGTCTAAGCAGAGAGCACAAAGGCAGCAGACGAACACATACAATAAATAACAATCAGGTAGCTGTCGGCGGGTGCAAGGGGGACGGCCAGTGGGGTTGCCATAAAGCAGCCGCAGCTGCGGGCGTGGGGAAGAGGGACAGCAAGTGTGCAATGCTGACCACCCGCGTCAGCAACAACAACAACAACAGCATTAACAACAACAACATGATGAGGAAATATTTTTGCCTATGTTTACGATGTGTCTGCGCCTGGACACTACCAGTGTTGGCAAACGTCACTCAATCATAGCCAAAAAAGCCAAAAATAGCTGAAGGCAATACACACTGTACTTTTTCAATGAAAACGAAAGTAAAATTGGAAAAATTTAAGAAACGTTTTAAAAAAATAATAATATAAATAAAATATTGCCGTTTTAGTCCTTGATTTTTATAAATAAATAAATATTACAAATAATATATGAAATTATACAATAAATATAATTTACAATTTATGTTTATTAATAGAAAAAGCAGTTTTGATAGCACTAGATCAAGCGAAAATTTGGCTTATTTCGAAAATAATTCCGTTTTTTGCCAGCCTTTTCTTACATTTTACAGAAAATACTTAAAGCATGTTTTCTCTATTTCTATTAAAATTTCAGGATTATTTAAAGCTTGTAATTAAAAATATTTTTTTTTGCAAATTTCGTGACATTCCCGTTAAAAAAGCTTTTTTCCTAAAAAAAAAATGCCAACACTGTCGCTGGTGCGCCGAGGCGTGGGTCAATTTTTGATGTGCAACAAAAAAGAAGTCGAAGCTGACGTCGACGTCGCTGTTGCTGTTGCTGTTGCAGTTGCAGTTGCAGTGAAAGTGGGCAACGCTGTCTGTCTGATGCACGTCAAACTGTAAGGCACAGAGCACGCCTCACTAACCTCGTGATTTAGTAGTATATTAAAGAGCCGTCTATGCCTTCCAGTCTTGGCCAGACAAACCGGCTGCACCGACTGACTGACTGACTGGCCGAATGAGAGAGGGGTGTGGCAGGCACACATACATATGTACATACATACATGCATACAGGCATACATTTATAATGAAAATGTTTGGCAAGTAGAGAGAAAGAAGAAATTTGCATTTTGCATTTGGCAGGAAAGTGAAAATTGCATAAATAAATGCAGTGTAACAGCAGCATTGATAGCAGCAAAAAATCAGCATCGAATGAGCGAAAGTGAAGGAAGCAAAGGCGGCGAAACTTCAGTCGAAAACAGAATCGAAAGCAACGAAATCTAAACAGGAAATGCCAGGCAATTGGCAATTAGCAAGGCCTGTCAAACTGTGAAGCATAACCAAAGTGTGCATCAAACTGTAGATTAGACACTAAGTACAGTGGAATGGCATGGTTGAATTGGAGTTGAATTATTATTATTATTTAAATTATTATTGTTTGATATTATTTTTTATAAATTGTTTATTTTTTTATATTTATTATAATTTTATTCATTGTAAATTATTATTATTTCTTATTATACTTTTTTAATTTAATTTTTTTTTTTTTTTTGTAAATTGGTCTCCACTTGCCCAAACTTAATAAATCCCTTACACTTATTGGCAGTACAGGGCCTAATTATAGATTTGTAGATTAAACTAAATGATTTATAACCCGCTAATGCTAATTAGCACAATTTATAAAATTACTAAAATCAGTTTTTGCAATAACCAAAATTAGTTATAAAAACATTTAAATTCTAAATGATAAAATTATGTAAATTTGCTGGCCTGCCAACTAAGAAATTAGGCAATAAATTTATGTTAAATCCAAACTTCAAGCTGTAAACTGTCACGTCGTCAGCAGAAGTAATAACAACAACAACAACAGGATTGGGCAGGAGGGAGGGATGGACAACAGGGAGGGGAAACCTGCTTCAGAGTTGCTCAGCTCCTCTCCATAGATAACCATAAGGATGTCTGCTGCGACAGCGTCTTAGGGCGTGGCTCTTACACGAATTACGCGCGACCCGAGCCCATTGTAATTCATATTATTCCGTATTCCGTATTCCGGGAAGCGTCTGTTGCCTTTGCTTTTGCTCCATTTCAAGTCCTTGGGGACGTTGCCACTGCTCTTGGCTTGATTTCTTGCGCTTCTTTTATTTTTAGCACATGGCTGTGTGGCTGCCCCCAAGGTTGCTGCCACAACTTGGCTAGAAGGTTATTGTCTCTGGCGGCCTTTTTGCGCTCAACTTAAATGCATATCAAAAGTTTTGCTCAACGTTCCCCAAACGGTGGTTAGAGGTGCGAAGCCGCCACTCCATGTTAAGATTTTGGACAGTCAAAAAAGCTTTAAAATGTAATTGAAAATAAATTAAAATAATCAAATAAAATAGTTAATTATATTTGGTACTTTAGAGATATTTATTTGATTATTATAATGTATTATTATTTAATTAATTTACAGAGCAAAAAACCTATTAAAATATTCCTGAATTTGCAAATTTTGTTGTTCCTGCTTACCTGACCCATCAGCTACGTTGCCAGATAAACTTAAAAAAAAATCTGAAAAAAAAAGTTCATAAGTTAAAAAATATATCATATTATTATTTTTATTAAAAACCAATTCGCTATCATGCTTCTACATTTTCTTTTTGCTTTGAAGTAGAAGCCATAGTTGGTTTATAAAAAGCAGCGGTGTTGCCAGATTAGCTTTTAATAAATCTGTAAAAATTAAAGTTAGTTTAATTCATTTTTTTTTATTTATATTTGATTATTTAAATTTATTTTTTTTTAATTCAGTGTATTTATTTATTTGTATTTAATTATATTTCTTAGTTTATTTTTTACTTAAACAACAATTAGCTGTTTAGCTGCTCTTATGCTATTAACTTTGCCTGCTTTTTTAAATAATTATCAAACTTTTCGGTATGCGCTTACGTAGTCTGTAGATTTACGTTTACGTTTTACCGTTACGTTTTTTGCAATTCGTTTTACGAAGTTTTGTTTCTCGTCTGTTAAAAAAGCTGGTAACATATTTTTTCAGCCTAGTCTGTAACATTTACATAAATCTGTTAATGGACATTTATCACTTTACGTTGTTGTCGCAAACGTCAGAAATGTTCCACTACGTCACATCACATGAAATATGAAATCAACGCAAGCCCGACGGACACGTAAGCGTAAGCAAAAAACGTAAGCCTCAGTTGAGCTGCGTTAGGACATCACGTGATTGCGAGGTAGTGGCCAATTCCCGTTACGTTTTTATTTTATTTTCTTTGTTTTTTAAGAGATATTTAAGCTGCATGGCAAATGCTTGCATTCGCTTTTGACACTTTCTCTTTCACGTCCAAATCCTTTGCACAAATACTAATAAAAGCGTCAAGCATAAAGAGAAAAGAGATGAGAAGAGATGGGAAGAGGGAGGGAGGGGGGTTTGAGCTTCATTTGATTCTTAGCTGGCAAGAGAAGGAAAACACTGAGGGCAATCGCTGATAGTTTGTTTTACAAATGCATCAGGCAACCAATGCCACAGCTTCCGTTTTCCTTTTTCCCCCTTTTCCCTCCTCTTGCTGCTCCATCTACAGCTTAATAACATGCAAATGATGTGAAAATGCATAGAAAAACGTAGCGCACACCAAATGCCACTTACGTTATTCACATCAATAGTGTTGGCAGTTTGGCGTATTCAGGCTAGAACTAGCTTTTTGCTTGAAAATAAAAATATTTCTATATAAATATAAAGTAAAATGAAAATGTAGAATGAAATAAAAATGCATAAAAATAAAGAACATAAAAAATAATATAAAATAGCAAAAATTATATATTTTCAAATAGATTTCTGATAAGCATAAATAAAATTCTGAATTGACAGATAAATATTTAAATAAAATATAATTTTAAGAGAAAGCGAATAATGAAATGTTTGATTTGTTAATTAAATTTTATTTAAATATACAACTTAAAAACCTATTTTTTTTTTATGGAAATGTAAAATTTTTTTTTTTTATTTTACTCTTACTGTAATGTAGTAATTTTTACCATAATTAAGTATAATATTGAAGTTTAATATTTTATGAAATAGGATTATTGAAAACCTAATGATTTTATGCTTTCGCATTTGGATATACATAGCTTGTTTTTCAGTGATTATTTTTAAACTTATTTTACTTTATTTTTACTCAACATAAAGTTTATGTAGCCTCTCAACATGTGGCAACACTGCATGCAACACAAACTCAGCAATTTCACACCAAAAAGCTTTGCATCTCGCTTGCACTGTGCCTCCCGCTCTTTGCAACGCTTTCTTATCATCATGTCCTGTGTGTGTGTGTGTGTGAGTGAGTGTGTGAGTGAGTGTGTGAGAGAGTGAGTGTGTGTGTGTGTGTCTGTGTTAGTGATAGTGAGAGCGTGCCACACTCAATATTTTTGCAGCAATTCTCCTGCCCGTCCAGCATCTGATTACGCCGCCATGATTGAGTATTTGCTCAGCACGTGAAATGGCGTAGAGAAGAAGAAAGCGAAGGGTGAGAGGGAAAGGAGGAGGGGCAGCGGAAGAACGTAATGGCGCAGTGGGCGCTTCCTTTTTTTTTTTATTTTTATCAGTAATTCACTTTCCCCATGCGCGCCAAACTGCAGCAAAATAGAGCAGCATTTTAAATTAGCCACTTTAGCCAAAAGAGAAATAAATAGTTTAAATTTAATAGAACTTATTTTAATAAAAATGAAAGCTCCTGTTGAACTAGCAATTTAAGATTTTTTTAAATTCTTAATTATTAAAAAATTTTAAACATGAGCAAGTTTTGTTTATTATACTTTTATTGGAATAACGATTGTTTAATTTATTGCCTTGTTATTAAATATATAAAATAGCTGCAGCAGAATTTATTTTGTTATTTTTATTATGAACTTATTTTATGTTTAATTTCTTTATTTTTCCTGTCATCCGTCGCACACTCATCAGCTACTCACAAAACGAATCAATCTTATTACGTCCCACTGCCAATCAATAAAGTTACACATACATCACGTTGTCTGCCTGCCGAAATCTTGAAAAAAAATCATGTTAAAAAATTAATTTTTAACCAAAAATAAAAAAAATGGTAGCAAAATCGTAAACAAGTAAAGCAGTTGAAAACGTGCTGGGGCAGGCAACAAATTGGCGCAAATTGCGCGTCTTAAGCCACGGGTGGTGCAACAGATCGCAAAAAATGTTTATATTTTATGTGTTCGTTTGTGGCAAGACATTTTTAAATCAAATTCGATTTGCATGCGACATTTGCCGAGACGCAGTTGCGTTTTTTCAGAGCCTGGGAATTAGTCTTGGGCTGCGAATTTATTTTATATTTATATTTGTTGCACGTTGCGTAAACTTTAAAAAATAAATTGCATTTCATTGAAACTTGGCATGTTTTTGGTTTTTTTTTATTTACTATTTTTGAATATGTATTTTATTTATTAGTTATATTTTTTTTATTTTTTCACTTTCTTAGAATTGTTTTTTAAAATTATCCTTTAAATTGTCTTGAGCAGCTCACTCCTTACAACTTCAACTTGACCGCAATACTGAAGCACAGGAAAACGATTTTTTAGAATTTTAGCAAAATTCAAAACCAACGTCGACGCTGACGCCAACGTCGACGCCGACGCCAGCTGCAGCTGCAGATTGAGTGTACTGTACACAATTGTAATTAAATATATCAAAGCAACATGCATAATTATGTAGACATACATATATATAAATATCTGCATATCTGTGTTCTATGTAAGCAAATTTATAAAGAAGCTAAACTTATTTTTTATATTTTTTTTGAGTTTAGCCTTCGCTGTTCTCCTTTTGGGGCGCTCAAAATATTTTGCTGATTGGCATAAAAACGTTGTCATAAGGCAATAATATGAATGTACATTTGCCTTTGTTGTAGTTGCCTCTGTTGCCTGGCACTTCAATGAAATTTTAGACGTGCAACAGTCGCATGCAACTGTACAGAGAGCTGGTACAACTCTAGCGTGCCACGACTGTAAAATGCTCTGCAGTTAGCAAGAAAAATTTAATTAAATATGCTTACTTGAATTTATTGTGGTTAAACCTTTTTTAAGATTTTTTTAAAGTAATAAATCAGTTAATTTTATATTTTTTAAAAATTCTCTATAAGAAGTTTCCAAACGCAGTAGCTCTAGAGTAGTAAAATTCAGCAAATAAATAGATGTACCATACGTAGATCAAGTGATCAATAAATATACTTTAATTTCCAGCATTTCTAAAGTAGAATTTTGTCATTTGGCATATATATTCTTTGGCATAATATAAAACTAATTTTAAAAGCTCAATTTAATCGCTTAATAAACACAAAAGTTATTAAGGGACTAACAATGTCTTTTTGTCTCGCTTGCTTTTTATACCCTATTCTATGAAATGGGTAAAACTGGTATTAATTTTTAATGAGTTAACATAAAATTTAATAGCTTATCCAAAACAATATACCCCATTTGTTTAGTCTGCTGAAAAAAGTGCCGTACTCAGCCTGAACTGCAACTGGCTGCAAGCCTGTCTGCAGTGGCCACAGTTTGAGAGCCACTGGCCCCGAGCAGCGTGTGAAACGCAGCTTACGTAATGCAACAAGATAAGCGCCAAACATATTATATATATACCTATGTAGTATATATGTAATAAATTTGTATGCTTTTCCACTAATTTCAAGCCCGTTAAACGCATTCTGCTGCATTCGCTGCTGCCTGCAATTCTCCATTCTCACGGCACGATTGTAAGCCTTTTTAGCTTCCTGTGCGGACGCTGCTGACGTCGACGTCGACGTCGACAGCGAGAAATACAAACCTCAGGAATCCGCTTAGGTTGCGATTATAGATCGGGCTATTAGACCGATTTTCTTGGCGCTCTAGAGGCCGCGCCTTTTGTTATTTTTCATAAAATTATAAGTTTAAGTTAAGTTTTTACTTACATATTCCCGCTTGCTGCGCTGAAATCTAAATTTTCGAACTCAATATTCCCAATATATTCCTTCTTTTATACCCTATACCATCCATCTATATCTATTGATAATTATGTCATACTTATCGTTTACAAATATAAAAAAATTTAAAACAAAACACTTTCCACAAAAATAACTAAATAAATTCCAAATTCTTTTTGTAATTGTTGCTTTATTATAATTTTGTTGAAATTTATTTTAAAACTTTATTCCATGCTTTACACAATTTGAAAATTGTTGAGTTTTTATGCTGTGCTTTTTATATAATTTTATTGTTAATTTAATATAGTATATGTATATTTGCATTTTGTTTTAATTTTTGTTTTGTTTTTTTTTTCGATTTTTTTTGCTAAGTATTAAAAACTATGAACAATATCTAAAAAATGTGTATAAGCTGCCATTATGTTTATGTTTTATTGGAAGTAGAGTTTACGGTATTCTTGTGTTTTCCTATTTTCTTTTGTTTTTGACTATTTTACTCAGTCCGGCAGTTTTGTTTTTATGGAGCTTTTGGGCAAAGCTTTTGTTTAAAGACAACTTAAAAAACTTGTACAAACTGCTGCAGAGCTTAAGTATGAAATGTGTAAAATCGGGGAAAAATAGGGGAATATTCCATATTACTCTAAAAAAAAACGAACTATATCAAAATACAATTGAATCGAGGCTTTTTATAAAGTAAAAAAGCTGTTCAATTAACTAGAATTATTGTAGCTATTGTGATTGTTATCAAACCGAGGGGGGAGCGGGTCGCTTGCAGTTACAATCGTTAAATGGTTCTATATTTTTATGGTCATTGCGGTATTTTGTTTAATCAGTCTTTGTTACAACAAACAGAATTCTAATTTAAAATTTTAACTCAAAAAAAAGTGCAAACATTTGCTATGTTTTATTGTTGTTTTTTTTGTGTATAATTAATAAATAATTCACATGCTACGCCTGCATTTCGTTGTCATTAAAAAACAAAACTCAGAAATCCCTATGGTAATGGAGTTGATTTTCCGGAGCTTTACTGCTTTTTTTTGTGTATAATTGTTTAAGGTTTATGCCCATTGTATGGGCCTAATGCGTACGGTTTAAATAATTGTTATATGTTACAAATTATGCTTTAATTTGACACCTTACAAACATATATATACTATATAGAGACGTTTCTATAACATAGTTTTACGCGCTTACAGTTCAATAAATTAGGAATCAAATATTACAATACGAGACAGTTTTTTCGAAAATATAGTGTAGAGATTATATATATATACACATGCGATTTCACATTCAATTGGGTTATATTAAAGAGTTCTTAACTTTTGTGTGAGACTTGTGTGTGTTGTTTTTTGTTTTTGTTTTTCTTGTTGCAGCCCCCGCCACAGCGCTGCTTAAATGCGTTTTTCAGCAGCTAAAGAAGCATTTGGGATACTGGAAGAATCTCATTTAGAAGTTTGCGACTGTGGCCTGGTTGGGGGGGCTCTGGAGGCGCGGAGGAACGTGAAGATCGGCTTAATACTTGCTAAAAACTTAAAGAACAGGCTATGCGAATGCAGATTTACAATTGTACTTAGGCCTAATGTTAGAATTTACAATTTTCACGCGTTTCAGTTGTACATTTAAGTTGGATGGGGAGGAGGGAGGGGGCACAATTAGAGGGAATTTCCATGCTAACATCTTGAGGAGCAACCAAACGTTGTGGAACACAAGATTTGCAATATTTTTGATATACAAACTAAACCTAACTCCGGCTGTCGTTGCTCTCGCTGAAGCTCTGTTCGCTCGACTCGCGCCTGCTGCTTACGGGTTTCGCCTTGTACTCCGTGATGAAAACCGTAACGGAATTAACCGTAACCTCCTTGGTC
The DNA here is from genome assembly GCA_035045125.1 of Hypselothyrea guttata. NCBI lineage: Eukaryota > Metazoa > Arthropoda > Insecta > Diptera > Drosophilidae > Hypselothyrea > Hypselothyrea guttata. Next base: position 43,136 of record JAWNNJ010001323.1, read on the forward strand.
TGCGCCGTGGATCGATCCACGTTCTTCAATCTCGCCGGATAGCGTTTGTGCCGCTGCCTGCTGTCGTGTCCCCCGCCGTGCCTCGAGCTGGACGCGGGCTTGCCGTTGGGCATGTTGCCGCTGGCGCCCGGCAATGTGGCAGCCTGCTGTGCCACAAGCGCCGAGTTGAGGCGCGGCTTGCGCGTCGAAGTGCCTGTGGGGGGAGGGGGGGAAGAGAGTGGCATATATTAGCAATTACAGTTAAGCACTTGAAATAGCAATATACATATACATAGCTGTTATGGCGCTGCTTGCCCCAGAATGTTGCACGTTGCTATTGCTATTGAGGTCACTCACCTTTCCGCACGTCGCACATGCGACACTTGAAGGCCTCCGCGGAGTTCCTGTAGGTGCAGACGCTGCAGTCCCAGTGATTCTCCTCCACAACCTTCGCCTGCCGCTTTTGTCGTCGCACGGGCGATGATTTCTTGTCCATAATCACACACAACGCGCAGCAAACACAAAAAATTCAACAATGGCAACAAATTTTTTTCCTATTTTTTTTTCGTTTGTTTTTTTGCAATTGTTGTCGTTGCTGCCGCAGCTGCTCTTAGTGTGGCACGTCTGCTGCGCGCTGGCTTTTATCCGTTGCTGCAACAATTTCCACGCAGTTCACTCCATTTAGTCCGCAATCCAGCAATTTGTCTATTTGCCTCTTTTTTCTGCAACTTTTTGCCTGGCCAAATAGAAAATTTATTGCGGAGTTGCCGTATGTGACGCGAGAATAAACACAAAATGTTGCTGAACTGCCGTTGGGGCGGCTATCGATATATCGATAGCACGATTGGCCCACATATCGCACTGCGCACGCGTTATCGAACTTTGCAATTGGCACAAAAATTGAAATGAAATAATTGCAAACTGAAAATAACATTAACTGAATAATAGAACAATTACAGTTTATTTAACAGATATTTTATTTGGCTTAAACATAATTGTACCATTGCCTTCCATACAGAGCCAATATATGCCCGTATGAGCTGCGATCACGCCACAACGAGTGAGAGCGGGAAGCGAGAGAGAGCGGGAAACGAGAGAGAGAGCGGGATGCGAGAGAAAGCGGAAAACGATAGAGAGCGGGAAGTGAGAGAGAGTGGGAAGCGATAGAGAGCGGGAAGCGCGAGAGATCGGAAAGCGAGAGAGAGTGGGAAGAGAGAGGTGTAAGTGAGAGAGAGCGGGAAGCGAGAGAGAGAGATAGGGGTAAGTGAGAGAGAGCGGAAAACGAGAGAGATCGGGAAGCAAGAGAGAGATCGCCGGAAGCGAGAGAGAGAGCGGGAAGCGAGGGAGAGAGCGGGAAGCGAGAGAGAGCGGGAAGCGAGAGAGAGCGGGAAGCAAAAGAAAGAGCGAGAAGCGAGAAAGAGAGCGGAAAACAAGAGAGAGCGTGAAGCTGTGGTGGGTGTTTAAGTGCCAAGTGACTTGATATTATTCCACTTGTGGTGGCCCAACTCTTGCTGAGCGAGAAACGAAACCTAACTAAATTATAGTAAAATTTTCGTAGGTTTATTTGCATACTTTTCGCTTAAATATATGTGATAATTAATAAAAGAGAAATGTGAAAAGGCGTAGGATTCTAGGATGTGTTCCTTATCCCTCCAGCATGTTCTCAAAGTCCTTCAGCTCCAGCTCGCGCTCGATGACCTGCGTGTAGATGTTGTCCAGGGTCTCCTGCATCCGTTGCTTCAGTGTGGCATTCTGTATGGACGCGATCTCCGTGGACTTCTGGGATTGTTGCGCCTTCAGCTCGCTGATCTGGCGGGAGAGTTGATTGATTCGCTCGTGCACCTGCTGCTGGGTGTACTGTGGCTGTGGATCGTCCATAAAGTCGAGGTGCTCGAACTCCGACTTGGTTATGATCTGGGAACTCTCGTAGTAGCCGCTGGGTGCGGCCAGATTGGAGCTGGAACCCGCTGCACTTAGCTTGGGGCTGCTTGCTTCACGTCCAAATGTGGCCTGGCTGAAGTCGTGGTGCTCCAGCTTGATGCCGCTGCCACTGGCGCCAGCTCCGGCGCTGTTGCCGCCAAAGAAGTCGGACATGTGCGAGTCGTCGGCGGAGAGGCGGGAGGATTCCTCCAGCTCGTGGCGCTGCTGATGTGAGCTATTGCCTGGCCTAGTGGGCTCATCCTCATCGTCTGTGGTGGACACCTCCTCGCCGAAGATATCATGCTCTGCCACGCCCATATTGGGAGCACGATGGGTGTCAAAGTTGCTGGTCTCGTCGTCGTCCGATTCCACGTTCACCTCCCGCTGCGAGCTGCTTTCGTTGATGGTCTTGCCACCAGCATGCATGGTGTCCTCATGCAGATCCTCGTCAGCCTCGTTGTAGGGCTTGATATCCGACTGATCCATGTCGTCGCCGGGCTTGTCCTCCTCGTTGATGATCTCGTACTCCACGCGCACCGCCTCGTTGTCGATGCGCAGCAGATGCTTCACCTCCTTCTCGATCTCCGGAATCTCCACGTTCTTCTTTTTCAGCGTCTTGCGAAATCGCCGCTTGCGCACATTCTTGCAGGGCGGCGTTATGCCATGGGGCCAGAGATACTTCTTGTCCACCTTGTTGGGATCCTTCTTCTTGTTCTTGTTCGGCGATTCCTTCTCCGTCTCCTCCTCCGGCTCCTCCTTCACGATCAGCAGCTGGCAAATATCCGCCGACTTGTAGAAGCTCTTGTTGTCAATCGTCTTGTAGCTCTCCACAATCGTCGGCAGATCCACAATCTTTGCATACAGCACCTGGTCGTCCAGGCGCACCTCGCCATACCGCAAATCCTGATCCAGCTGTATGCTCAGCCGATCCTTGACATTCCCTGCCTGTAAGGATTCATGCACAGCGCCTGCCAAGTGCTGCAAACCAAATAAAACAAAAGTAAAACTGGAAAATTAAAAATATCGTACGCACCTTGGGAAAGCGCATGATAAACTGATTCTCCAGCTCAATGCCATCGTCCCTGGGCTTGTATTCCGGCTGTTTCTTCTTCTCAAACATTTTATTTATTATTATTTCTTTTATTTATTTCATCAACAGCAAGTCGCGTCACACTGCCTGCAATTGCTTACCGATAAGCGCAGCATACGCTCTTATCGATATATCTGCATGAGATGAAGCGCGATATATCGTTAAATCAGTAATGCCATCTGGCAACCTTACGCATTTCAATGGCGCGCGCATTTAAATATAATTAAATTTGGTCTATGCATTGTTTACACTTTAATTTAAATACAGTGTTTGTTCCATCGGCTTTGTTTATAACCCGGCAGCATTACGGCCACATTACGCCCACGCACAGTGGTCTAAAACGGCTGCTAAAGGCCGTCAAGCATCAACTAGTTTGCCGCTTCGCATCTTTTTAGAAAAATATACATGCATATTTATTAATTGTTTGCGTGTGTGTGTGTAAATAGTTGTACAAATATACGCTGAGATTTGCGATAATTTAAATTTAGCTTATCTAATCTTAAGTAATCATCCCTGCGCTTATCACATGCGTCATTTAACACCCCTCGGATTGTAGACACCCAGAAAAGTGTTGCACTTGCGGCAATAATGATTCCCAGTGCGGCAGCTGTTCATGCAGTAGGGCACAAAGCAGGCACAAAAGCACCAGCTGAAATAGAAGAATTAATGAAGGAATGCTCAGAGTATACCCTGTAATTGCAGTTACCCCACAAGGCAGATCAGCGCAGCCGCAAGATGCGTGCGTGAATTGGGCGTATGCGTCATGCGCGTCGTCTTTTGAACGCCACAAGCCGGACAGAGCACGCGGCAGGGATTGGGGCCCAGATTCGTTGGAGCTGCGGTTCAAGAGGTTTATTCACACCTTTTGTGTTAACTGTTGTTGGGGATGGGGAAATTCGTGTTTACCTGCTGCCACAAAAGTGGGCTCTGGCGTTTCTGTTGGCAGTGGCTGTGAAATCACTTGCATGATGGGTGAGGGCGCGGGCGCGGGGGCAAGGTGCGCTGCTATTGCCACATCGTAGGACGGCGGCGCCTCAGCGGGCGCAGGGGCAGGCAGCTCGTTCGAGGGCAGCGGCAGCGGGGCGCTGGGCGTTTGGAAATCGACTGGCGGATAGAGCATCGCTCGCTTTTGATCCATGGCTGTAGGGTACGAAGTGCAGCTTAAGCTGCGTACGACGATCACGAATCAGGTTCTATATACAAGTCCAAAATTATACCAATAAAAAGCTCTCTTTCTCTGTTTCTCACTCGCTCAGCGCCAACGACCTGCGCGTTTCGCTCTCCACACGCGACTAACTCCGAGTTGTAGTTGTTAACCAAATGAGCCGCCTCAGCGAGCGAGTCGGAGCTTAAAAGCTTGCAAAACAAACTTTGGCAATCTTGGCAGTAATTGCAAAAGTCGAAAACACGAATTTTGAGATATTGTACTAACAAGTGTATTTGAACAATTTATCTAAATTATACAAAAGACACACAGCTTTCTGGCTATCTCAGTTGTTGTTTTTTTTCGTAATTCCGTCGTTCATTCGGTCATTTGGGCAGCTTACGTCTCACTTCCGGCGATTTGGCGTCTCACTTGCGCAAGTAGGTGCCCAGATACTGGTTGCACATGCCACAGTAGTGATTGGTGTTCATGCAACTCGATATGCAGTACGGCAGGCACACGCAGCAATAAAGTCTAAATATAGCAGAACATCGTATTATATATCTTTTTAAGGTAAATAATAAATTTATAGCAAATGCTGACAACGTTATATTTATCCTTGATTCGCTTGAGCGCCATAAATAAGCGGTATAATTAATGTGAAACTCGCTGCTTAACTCTTGCTGGGACGACTCTCCACGGCCCTACTTTTTCTGGCTCTACTCTTTTTGGTTTAACTCTCGTTAGTCCTAATCTCGTTGGTCGAACCCAGCTCTCGCTCGCCCAACTCTCGTTGAACTCTCGCCGCCCGAACACTCGCTGACCGAAGTCTGAACTCTCGTTGGCCGAACTCTCTCTGGCTCAACTCTCGTTGCTTTAACTCTCTATGACCCAAACTCTCACTGGCCCAACTCTCGATAACCGATTTCTCTCAGACCGAATTTTTAGCTACCAACCTGTTGTTGCCCTAACTCGCTGCCCTTAATTTTGATTAAGCTTAATCGAGCTACTTACATATTTACTACGAAATTTTTAACTTAACTACAATTAGTAATTCTACAACTTTTAATTTAGTTTAACTAAAATAAGGAATTCTGAAAGTTGCAATTAATTGTGGAAGTTTTAATTTACTTTAACGAAAATTGGTAACTTTGAAAGTTGCAATTAAGAGTCACCCTAAACAACATACACAAACAATAGTTATTTTTATACCCTCTTGGAACTAATTGTAATCTCTGGAAGCTTTCTAATCGAAATACCAATGTCGTCACTGCTCTAAATTTTGAATTTTATCTTTGAAATCGAAGCGTTGGAAATGTTGAGCAACCCTAACGGTTAGTTGGTGTTTTTATCTGTTGTTATCAGTGCATGCGGGGGTGATTACTCACTGGAACAGGCAGAGCACCAGCGCGATGAGGTGCGTGCGAGAGTTGGGCCTGTAGGAGACACGGGTGCGCGTGTAGTTGTGGCAGTAGGGGCACTGCACGTCCTGCGGATCGGGGCCGTAGGGTGACGAGGGCACCACAATCACCGTATGCGTGTGGGCTGTGGGTGGTGCAGGTGGTGCAGGTGTAGGGCCGGTTGTCTGTGCCGGTGTTGCAGTCGCCTGATCATAGCTGGGAGGTGCCGGGGGCTGCAGAAGTTGCTGCTGCTCCGGTTCATGCCGCTGCTCTTTGGGCATCTCCAGCGGTGCATTGGGATACACACGTTCCATATTTGATATCCCTCGCTTTTCCCCTCTTTATCCCTCTTTTAGGTGCTGTGGTTGCTGAACTGTGACTCTGCGCTCGACACCTCAATGCGAAATAGCCATGAAAAAGTAAAACAAAAAAAAAGACAAAACGATACGAAAAGCGAACAAGCGAAAAACTCGCTCTTATCAATAAAAGCCGTTTGCGCTCCGCTGCTTCTTCTTCTTCCGCTTGAGCAAAAGCTTTATGCTGAGCGTGCGCTTTGTTTGTTTACCTCAGGCAAAAGCTTTTTTTTGTCAGCGCTTTGGCAAGTGTTGCGCATCTCTGTCAACACCAAAGAATCAAACACTTTGTTGCTGTTGGCTGATTGTTTATTGTTTTCGACATCAATCGCTGCTGTAAACGCCTAGAAATTTATTGCAGTTGCCGCAGAAATGATGGGTATTCATGCAGCTGGTGGCACAGTAGGGCAAACAGGCGAAGCACCACAGGCTGCATGCAAAAAAAAATAATAATAAATAAAAATGATTAAAGTTCAAATAAATTAATAAAACGTTAGGATAGAGCAGATCAGTCCAGCGAAAGGTTATAGTCGGACGTAACCGACACTCGGAGAACCTGTGCTTAGTGTTTCCATAAGCTCTACACCACTGTCTCACGCACAGAGGTAATATATGTACGTATGCACTAGCCAGTTCCCCCTGCACAACCGAGTAAATTGTCTGTTGCATATCTTCGCTGTTTCATTTCCGATCATAATAAAATTTACAGCATCGATGAAGAAAAGATAAGCCACATACCTGTCAAATAAGTCAGTAGCTTTTAAATTGCGGCTGCTGTGGATATTGCGGTTGGCAGAATATGAGGGGGAAGTTTCAAAATTCTAAAAAAAAAAACAATTTGCTATTTACCATAAATTGTGTCTCTAGCTCTTATAGTTTATGTGCTCTAGTTGTTTATACGGACAGCCGGACAGACGGACATAGCTATAAGCTTTAGCTATATCGTTGTCCCGATCAAAAATATATTTTATTTAACTTTTTTATTTAAATTTTTTTAAAGGGGATCTTAATAAAACAATAAACATAAAACAAACAAACGCTGATAACTTATCTCTGCTTTTTAAGATAACTGATAAGAGAGATAGAAAGCGAACTCACCCCACTATACAAAGCAGCGCTGCCATGCAGTGCGTGCGCACACTGGGCGCATACTCAACGCGCGTCAGCTTCTGCACCTGGCAATGGGGGCAGACGACAAAACAAGCAGCTGGTCCCACTGTAGGCGGCGCTTGTTCTGCGAGCGGATAAAAAGAGGCTGCCATCAAACCACGGATAGCGCGGATAAAGCGGATAGCGCTGCCAACTTACGCTGTATGATAACCACTTGGGTGGCGTTGGCTGGCAACATTGTGTGCACAAGCGTCGCCTGCTCATAGCTGGGGGGCTGTGCAGAGGGGGGCGGGGCTGCTGTTGGGTAAACATAACTGCTACTGCTGCTGCAGTTGTTGCTGCTAACAAAAGTGCTCGTTTGTGGTTTTTGCATCTGGCTAATTTATCCGCGCAGAGTTCCGTTAGGCGCCAGCTGTGTGCGCGTACTCGTGTCTATTTACCTGCGCAGCTTCGCAGCCATGTTGCTAGCAGCCAGCAGTCATGTTGCCAGCAGCCATGTTGCCAGCAACATGTTCGCAGTAAAAGCTTTTGCAGCATGGCTGGATTTATTGGCAGTTGTTTGATTTTTAATTTCAAAACTCTGGGGAATTGTACAGAATTTAATTGTTTCAGTTATTATACATATATCAAAATATGTTATACTTCATTCATTCATTATACTACATAATTATACATTTAATAAATCCCATTTATTTCCAATTATATTGATAACAGCACAGCTTACATTTGTACAATTTCAACTTGCTAAAAAAAGCATGATTAAAAAAAAAACAAAATGAAGTAAGTTCTGATAAAAGTGCAATAAATGCTTACATATATATATGTATATACATACATATTTCTAGATTTATCAAAAAAAAGCTCCATTCTTTATTTCAGTTACTTTGATAAGACCTGCATTACAATATTTATTTAAATAACCTCTACTTGCAAAAAACAAGTTTTCTGCATTTCCAGTTAGTTCTGGTATAAATAAAATTACAATTGCTTTATGTGTATATAAAATATATATATAAATAAAAATATTTCTAGATTTAATAAAAAAAAACCCACTGCAATTAGATTGATAAGACCTGCACAATTTATATTTACAGAATGCCAACTTGTAATAAAACCTATTTAAAAATTGCAAATTGTTCAAGTTAGTACTGGTATTAAAAACAATGTTCATTTTATTGTTATAGGTATAAATAAGCTTTATACTATATAAATTATATATATTTTAATTCCACATATAACAAAAAAGAACAATTTTCGATTTAATTATTATTGATAAGAGCTGTACAGTTTTTATTTATTATATTCGAACAATGTCAAATTGTAAAAAGTGATTTTTATAGCAAATACAAGTCAAAATTGAAGTTTTCGGATATCCGGTTAGTTCCTATAATCGCCCACAAAGGCGTTGCAGCGTCCGCATCGATGCACTGCCGTCTGGCAGGAGTCCACGCAGTATGGCACACAGAAGCAGCAGACGCAGCTATAATTTTTAAGGGAAATTTACGGCAATTATAGCAGATGCATTTATGGCAACTTACCCCAGCAGAAACATGAGCGCTGCCATCAGATGCGTCTTGGAGTTCGCCTCGTAGGTGACGATCGTCATCTGGCGAGCGTTGCACGAGGGACACGTCGCCATTGTTGGAGAGGGGCCCAGCACGTTCATCGGTGCAACTGTAATAGTAACGGTACCGTTAGGCTCTTACAGTGGCGTCTCTTGCCATAAACTTACTGTGCGTGGGCTGCGGTGCTGGCGTCGGGTGCATGAAGTGTGTGTTGCCTCCATCGGGATAGCGCGGCGGCGGCTCGGGAGAGTAGGGATGCTTGGACTCCATGGCGCTTGAGGTCTGTCGAGATTGACGTCGCTTGCGAGACTGAAACTTTCAATAAGCCAAAGCCGAGCAAGAGGCGTTATTTTCGATCCGCGGCTCTCGTTCTGTGACTCAACACGAGCGAGAACCGCTGATAAGGCTAAAGATTGGACATCGTCAATTGTGTTAGCATACTTGAGCTATGTACGCCTCAGGACAAATCTGATACATATAAATACTATATACTTCTTCGGAAATCGATGCCCCAACACAAACATGAAACGGGGAATATAGGAGAGTATTTGTTTTATTGCAGAAAATAAATAACGTCGGGAAAAATTATAGCAATTAATCAAATTAAATTAAGCTTACATTAAACTTAAAGTCATACTATATATGTTTTAGATTGAAACGATAAGCTGAGTTGATTTAGTTCTATGCGTCCTACTTATCTGTCCCATTTTTCTCTAGCTTCAATTTCTGCAACAGACAACAAATTTTGGTAATTAGGTAGGCGTATAGCTAATGCCGATAAAGTTTATTTTACGCATGTACGTAAATGTTTTCTAATTTATAGCGAATTTTGCATAGTAAGCAAATCAAATGATAAACCTAAGTCAAAAGACGTATACATAATTCCAAAAACACTTTATTACAGCCCAAACTTTGTTGTGACGCACGTGACGCATGTGACGCATGTGATTTTTTTTAATTTTAATTTTTTTTTACTTATAGATAATAATAAATTGAGAGCATACTGCCTTTACAAATTATTAGCCATACTTGAAAGCTTTCACATTAAAATAAGGATTATGTTGGTACTTCTTCAGTCCTACCAAAAATATTAATAACACTAATGGAACTGCATTTGTAATACCAATTAAAAGAGTTTATTGACTACACAACAGTCTGTTAATTTATACATTTATCAATAATTTCACCATTTGTTTTAATCGCAATTTCCTTCACTCGGTGCAACATTTCAGCGTTCGTAGGTGCCGATGTAACTGCTGCAAGAGGGGCAGGTGTGGTCTACATCCCGAGCACAATCCGTACAGTAGAGACAGAGGGCGCAGGGACAGCAGCTGGGAGAGGCACAAAGTGGCTATTAATATTGATAATGATTCTTACAGGGTATTATGTCGACGTCTACCCAATCAAACAGAGCAACAGCGCTATCATATGTGTCCTGGTGGTGGCCTTCGGCTCCGTATTCGTCGTCACCTCCGTGTGGCATTGACTACAGGTTATCCTACATGGTTCAGGACCCAGCGACATTCTAAGTAAATCCTTTTTTTTTGCTTGATGTCCACAAGGTTTGCTTTACAGAACTAAACTGTGTTTAGTATGAAATTTATTGTATGTTTTATGTAAAAAAAACATAAAATATAATATATAGGGCCGCTATATTAATACAAAGCCCGCATTGCTGGTTTTTCAAGGGTGATTAAAAATAAATGTAATTACAATGATTTAATTATAATATGTAAATTAATAATGCAAATACAGATTGTGCACACAATTTTCTGAAAGCAAACAATTCTTTTGCTACAAATATAGTAAGAATTGCTCAGCTTCTGAGTTTTCTATTGATAGTAAAGCTTTATGTGAATAGTTTTTCTAGTGATAAGTCCAAAATATCCATATTTATTTAGCGTAATAAGTGTACATTATTCAAGTTCAATGATTAATAATCTAAAACCGTTTTCATAAAATACTTTGTATTTATTTATATTTTTGGTATATGCACAATGGATTAATAGATTAAACTGCTCTAAGTTGATACATGTCTAATAAATATTTAAATATTTATATTTGTGGAATATGCACAGTAAATGAAACATTTATAACACCAATAAAATTCAATAAAACACTCAACAGACAATTAATTTCTTTGGTTTTGCTTAGCGTGTGATCACTGTAGTTGCGCAAATGTTTATCCGATGCCACACTTGTTGGTGCTTCAAGGTTATGTGGCAATGATATCATTTGGGCAGGCATTCTATAAAACTTTGCACGTTGTTAACACTGTTTACGGGGCGTGTGGCAACACTGAAGTGTTGCCAGCTAAAGCACTTCGAGACGCCATTTTGTTCGCATGGCATTATCCTTAGTTGTTGTAGGCGCCCACAAAGGCGCCGCAGCTGGGGCAAGTGTGCATGGCGCTCTGGCAGGAGTCCACGCAGTACGGAATGCAACAGCAGCAAATGCCACTGCAACAAATACAAATACAAATATAGTAAATGCTTGCAGCATTTAGTTTTTCTACCTACCCCAAGAGGCAAATGGCCATGGCGATTAAGTGCGTCTTGGTATTGGGCTCATGCTTCACAATCGTCTGCTGCCGCTGGTGGCACGAGGGGCAGGTGGCCACCGTGGGCATTCGGCCCAAAGTATTGGGAGCTGTCATTCAACGGTAATTGTTGTCGTTATCATTACCGTTATTGACGACTGTCGCAAAGTGCACAATTACTTACCTTGCATGTAGACTGTTGGCTGTTGCACGTTAATGACCGCCGCTTGTGGCATGTTGTCGGCTGGCATCATTGATGGCACACCCACATCGTTGTATTGGGGTGGGGCATCGGGCGCCATAGGTGGATATAGATTCGATTTCGATTCCATGCTCTAGACAACTGTTGCAACTGTTGCTTCCACGCTATCAACAAAAAGCTTTCCGCAATTTGCGTCTTCTCCGTTTGCCGCACAGCACAAAACTGACGAGCGACTGAGCGTTCGGCTAATGCCGCTTGCCTGACGCTGACGCCTGTCGGCCATAACACACAGACATCGGAACCCATATAGTATATATAAATACAGATTCAAGTGTAGATACTTGTGTATATAGTAGACACTGGAGTCGGCTGTTTGGGGTGGGGCATAGGGCGAGTTATGTTCTATTCAGCGGAAGAAATGCCGTAGAGCCAGCTGATAAACTGCGCAGTCCAATTTAAAATCAAGAATTCCACAAACTATAAAATTGCTCAAGCAACTTGGAAGAAACAGCATAATTTCTACACCATCGGCAGCCCTACACTCCAAAAAATAAATGTGTAACAATTTGTTTACAATATTTACACTTAAATGAAATTTGTATTGTTCTAGAATTCAAGCACAAATCGAAATAAAATCGTAGTTAAACTCAGATGATTAAAAAAAAAAAAAAATTATTATTCAATTTTATTAATTACAAAAAGTGTTTAAATCAAGTACAAATCGTAAATTATTTTAATCTTGAAACTCCTTAAATATACACTGTTAATTGATTTTCCTGGATAAAATCAATAAGAAAATGTCTTGCAAAATTCAAGTACGTTTCTTACTTGATAAGAGTAAAGAAAGTTTAAGCTATGCGAAACGTACTTAAGATTGAGAAATTCTAGATGGCATGAGGATTACTTGGATGAAGTAAGCTTAGAATCAGATCAAGTATTGATCCGCTTCTGAATTGAATCGAATAATAATGGTTCGATTGGTTGTCCGAGTGTAGAAATATAATTTGTAGAACGTGCTTAATTGCAGAATTTCATTAATGAACCAAGAATTCTCGGTCTTATTGAATTTTGACACCGTAATTTCTTGATTCAAGTACGAAGTACACTGACGTTTCTCTAAGTTTAGGGTCTTTCAGTTCATTATTTTATTGAGTGCTTGACCTTTAACTTGACTGATTGACTGCATTTCAATTTGATATGTATATCAGTTTGTATCTGGGCCCGTGTCATGGGGAATTTTAGCCAGAGTTCCCCCTAATCCACGTCCAAACACGCTAAATTAATAACCGCAATTAGTTCAGCTATTCATATGAAGCGTGCTCTGTAGCGTAACCAAACTATTGTCAAATCGCGCAAAAATCGCACAACAAGCGAAATGTTTTTATTTAAACCAATTTAATTGCAACTTGATGCGATTTCAGAGATAAGGCCCCGGTTGTTACTGCTGCAGAGCGTTGCCCAGATACTGATTGCAGCTGCCACAATAATGCTCCAAGCTGCGGCAACTCTTCATGCAATACGGCAGGGGCAACAGGCACCAGAGGCTGCCACATAAATAAATGTTTTTCTCTTTAATAAATATATATTCTAATTAGACTCGACTCACCCTGTGATGCACAACAATAGTGCAAAAAGGTGTGTGTTGCAACTGGCACGGCTTTCCACACGTGTCTGCATCAAAGTGTGGCAAGCAGGGCAGCTCATGCGCTGCGGCTCCTGGCCGAGTGGAATCTGCGGCGTGCCTGTAAGCAGGTGGCACATTAATTGCTGGCCAGCACTGTAAGCTTGCGTGCAACTATGCCTGTCCCTTTTGCACCTGAGCGAAGATCGTATGCTTACCATTCGCGTTGACTAGAAAAACCGCGGGAGGGGCTGGCGGGGCAGCTTGCGACGGCGTTGCCACATAGGCGTAATTCAGTTGCTTGGGATTCGTGTCCATGTTTTTCGCTCCAAATGTGGCAGAAAAACAGCTTCAACCTCTTTTTATAGGCCAATTCAATTAGCAATAAATGCAAATTAACTAATTAATTAATTAATTAATTAATAAAAGTAGCTTCTGCATTTATTAAATTGTAACAACATTAATTACAATTGCACCACAAAAGTATTACAATTAGTGAGGTATTTTCGATTAAGACTTTATGAAGCTTATCAATCACATTAGCTGAGGAAAAGCAATAGCAACAACAACAATTTGGCAAGCTATAATTTATTATAGCCTGTACTGTAGCATTATATTGGCAGATCTAGGGATTGTAGCAGCCCACATAGGCGTTGCAGCTGGAGCAATAATGCTCTTGACATTTGGCGACATCCGTGCAGTAGAGGCAACAAGCGCAGGGGCAGCAGCTGCAACAAAAGAGAGAAAGAGAGAGAGAGGGAGAAAGACAGAGAGAACGAGAGAGAGAGAAATAGAGAGAGAGAGAGAGATAGAGAAAGAGAAAGAGTGCCGTATTATAGGGTTTGAAAATTCTATTTATGATTATCCTACTTCTATATAATAATATTATAACTATTTTCTAAAATCATGGATGACACGCCTCCTTTACGCCCATTATCAATAAAACCTACATCGTATTTTTGAACTTTATATTATATAATGCATTATGATTACAGTTTTCTCTCCATTGTTATGATTTCTTATTTTAATTTTCAATAATTATTGGAAGCCATTTTGTAGATATTTTATTTAGCAAACCACGCCCTGTCTGGCAACACTGGAATCGGGACTTAACTTACCCAACTACACACAAGAGCAAGGCCAATAGATGCGTCTTCGTGGTGGCCGCGGCTTCAATGCGCGTGGTCACCTGTTGATGGCAGTTGGGGCAGGTTAGATTAACGGGATTGGGTCCCAGGGGTACGGACATTTTCGCTGTCGATTGAACATGAAAAATAAGCATTAATAACACCCTTGGGACTGAAATGAGCTTTGCATGCGCAATCGGTGCATTGGCATCTAAAACAGTGCACTTAATTGCACTTGCAGTTAGTATTATTATTGTTTTTTTTTTTTTACATTTTAAATTAAGAATAGGGGGTAATTGGTTGGCATGTGGCAGGCAAATTAAGATTAAAAAATCCATTGGTAATTGCTAAGAGCCTGCCACTTGGCCGGCGCCTCTGACATCATCAACCCTATCAGCATCAGTTCAGTAAAATATTTGCCCCATGAGAAATGTCGTCATCAGGCATTTTTTGGGGCCTGTGCAAAGAATTCGTGCCTCAAATTTCGGCAGAGCTAAACCAACAACAGTCATAACTACACTCAGAAAAACAACCCAAATATTCTCATCTATTTCAAACCCGAAGCGTAACAATATTTGTTCCATTCGGAATTTACTTGATCTGAACTTAATGTTATTTAGAGTTTCTTGGTTTAAGTAAGTTTTAGATATTTAAAGTACATCTAAGATTGATTTAAATCTGTAAATATGTATTTGTATAATAATTTTTCATGACCTTTATAAGACCGATTTAAAGGAAAGTTTCTCTCTGCTTTTCTCTGAGTGTAGAGTCTATTTATATCTATTTGATTATGTATGACAGGAGTGTTCAGACAGACAGACGCCTCGACTTTCCGACACAAGCGCAATGTTTAATCTCGGGGTGCGTTCGTCTACCCTTAGTTCGCCTCCTCTAGGCATACTGCTAAGTAAGCTGACGTAATGCTCCCCTGTGCCTAAATTCTTGTCTGTTGTCGGTTTTTAGGCGTTGTCTTTACCCACTCACACACACATACACTCCAAATCTAGATAATATACGGAATTTTGACGGTTAATGAGTTTAAATGTTTATTAGCATGGCATTACTTTTTTCAACGCTGGTCAAATGTCATTCCGTTAGAATTATTTTTGTATAGGCAGTGAAATAATAATAGCCAGCATAATCTTTTCAAAACTTGCAAGCCACGCCCCTCTCACGCCCTAATCGATTAAAATCGAATAACAAGCGAAATATTAAAGGTTGATAACCAGCATATAGTGGTAAAAAATACCATTATATTTTTTTAGAAAGAATTTTGAATTAGCATAAAACAATAAATGCCAATTAAAATTCAATTCAGATAACTTCACACACACCATAATTGTGTCTAGTGTTTCGTGATATTAATAAATAATTGCTTAATTTATAGTTTTGTTTATGTTTCTTTTAATTTGCGGATATTTTTTCTAGTAATTTAAAGCATTTATTTAATCTCAATTGTAAGTATTTGTCTAGGTATTATATTTATTTATCGCATATGGCTGATAATTTTGTACGTTTTTCTCTCGCGAAAATCTTTTATTGTTTGCACATAAATTTCTGCATATTATTAAATTGTATAACACCAGATTGTAATTAGATTTTTATACTTTCATCTTAGATCACATTTCAACTAACATGGCTAAAAAAAATATTTCATTTGTTATTAAGTTGGGACTATTTTAATGTTCAATTAAAATAAAAAACTTTATAAAACTCACAATAAATAATTTAATGTAATCCCAAAAACTAATTAAAAATCTCTTATTAATAGACAAAAATGCCGACGCGTCTTGTCTGTTGTCTAGGTCAAAACGAATTGAAAACCACTGATAAGACGAAGAGATTCTGGAGCTCAAGTTTGGTACAGTGAGACGAATATGCTAGGCAATGATTCAAATTATGTTGATAACACAATTTATACAGATTATAATTTTTATAATTTTTTATGCATTAAATTAATTTATGGCAGCTTCCCGGGTTAATTTAACTGTTAAGATCCAGGTCTACTTTTGTAAATAAATAAATAATTTATGTGCTTTTGTTTACTTGCGTTTGCGTCAGTGTGCGTACTGCAGAGACAGCTTGGCAACATTAATGCCCGCGCAACATGCAGGCAATGGAAACAATGTTGCTACAACATGCAAGGCAGCTGAAAATATTGAAATGAGAAAGAATTAAAAGAAGTTTTTGCTATTTATCAATTGTCATTTATTGGTTTGTGCTATTATAAAAATTGTTTCTATATTTACATAGCAGATATCGTTGTGCGAATCGTTTATAAAATGCTTATAAATTGCATAGAAAGAGCTTAATTCGATTGAACCATTTTTTATTTCTTTTGAGGTACTGCATATAAGTGTATGATGATATCAAATTGGACCTTGTGGGCGTGTCTACGACTGAGGCGATTATAAAGTGTTATCGTCGAGGGTTGGAGGTAAATGTCATACGTACAAAAAGACACGGGTAAAGGTTGTTTTGATTGATTATGACGACTAATCATATTAAGTAGAAGCTGAGAAATGCAACAAAAACAACAGCAACAACAGCAACATGTTGGCAGTGCAGTGTCAACAACGCTATATCAAACTATAGCCTGTACTGTACTTCGGGGGCTGGGGGGTTAAGGGGTTGAGGGTTGGGGGTTGTTGCTGTTGCTGCCTTAGCGGTCGAAGGAGCCCACGAGAGCCTTGCAGCTGGGGCAGTAATGATCCATGTTGCGGGCGCAGTCCGTGCAGTAGAGGCAGCAGGCGCAGGGGCAGCAGCTGCAACAAAAGAGAGGCAACAAGTTGGATTGAGAAAGAGATAGAGAAAGAGAGAGAAAGAGAGAGAGACCTACCCAAAGAGGCACAGAAGCAGGGCGATGATGTGCGTCTTACTGGTGGCGCGTGGTTCGGTGCGCGTGGTCACATTTTGATGGCAGTTGGGGCATACCACATTCTGGGGGGTAGGGCCGAGTACTATGGACATTTTAGCTGTGGAATAAACATGACAAATGTACATTAAGCCTTGCATGCGCAATCAGTGCAGTGACATCTAAAAACCTTGTTTTTTATACGCTTGTTTTATAGATACTGTTCTTTAAAAAGATACAAAGGGTGTATTAATTTTATGCAAATTAAATATGTGTGTAATATCCAGTAGAAGGCGTGGTAGGCACTACAAACTATATATATTCTTAATCAGAACGAAAAGCTGAGTCGATATAACCATGTCCGTCTGTCCGTCCGTTTGAAAAACCTTGATTTTGCAAACTATAAAAGCTATAGACACAATTTTTGGTATATAGGTTCTCCTATGCTGTACGCTGGTCAAATTTGTTTTAGAATTTTTAAACCTCCCTCCGCAAAAGCAAAGATATGTAACAGACAATTTGTGTTGTTTTTTATACGCGCATAACTTTCCTTAAAGTTTGAGGGGCAGTTAAACAGCGATTATTGATCTAGAAAGTAAAGGGTCTCCTACTGTTGATTACGTCCGACTTTAGCCTTCCCTTTGACCGATCTTCTCCGGCCTTATGGCGATATGGTTGTTTTTAAAATAATTATAAAGTATACAAAGTAATTGCTTGGCATGTGGCATGTGGCAAGCAAATTAATGCTGATGGGTGTATCAATAACCCTGCCACTTAGCCGCCGCCTCTGACATCATCAGCATCAATTCGGGCGTTCCATGATGTCAGTGAAAGTGTTTGCCACATGGCATTGTCGTCATTCCCACATTTCGGTGCCTCGCACATTTCGCACACAACAATGGACACAGAAATGCCAAAGGTTTCTAATAATGGCAACTTCTAAGGCCGTTACCAAAGTCCCGCCATGAACCTGATTATGCATGACAGGAGTGTCCGGACACACAGACAATCCATGTGTAATCCCTGGGCGCGTGTTGCTCCCTCCACCCTTGCCCCTTTCGGACATAATGCTAAGTATGTTGACGTAATGCTCTCCTAGGGCTGATTTTAGGCGTTGTCTAACCTCTTGCACACACTCAAATCTAACTAATTAACGGCATTTGACGCTGAGTGAGCCCAAAGCATTTAATAATAACTCAAACTCAATTAAACATTCCAAAATTTTTACTCGACCTAGACAGCAAATTGGAACAGTTTAATAATCATAGAATTAATTGTGCATTCCAAATAAATTGCTCAAGCGTAGACAGCAGATTTAAACAGTTAAATGCTCAAATAATCATAAAAAGATATGTAAATAAAATAAACAATTTGTAAAATTAAATAACAAAACAAATGACAAACAATAATAAATAATAATCATCAACATTTTTTCACATTCAAAAATTATATATAATTAAAAAACAAAATTTAATTGTGTTGATTTTTTAGTAGCACATCGTCTGATTCAAACAAGCTCCAGTTCTAATTTTGTCTATTTTGATATAATTTTTAATATATGCTCATTTCAACATAAATCAGCCGTGATTTTTTTCGTATAATTATTTTATACACACAAAATCTGAACTATATATTTTCCATATAAAATATGTTTATTATATTTTAAATATATAAATGTGAAAAATCTAGTCTATATATTATGTTTATAATATATTTGACCCGAAACATAATATTTATAATATTGTTCCTGTCTGTTTTGCTGCAAGTTATTATCATTTGAATCCACATAACTATATTCTTAAAAGATCGCGTATTTCACTGCTATAAGAGTGATTCACAGATATATAGAATGTCTTTATATATTTTACTCACATTTTTATGTTTCAAACAAAACAGAACTTTTGTAATAAATTTTATAAATAGCAAAAGGACGGACGCGTCTGACGCCTTCTGTTACCGAAAACGTTCTGATATTTGCAAAGCTGATGAACCGAGGAGGAAACCGTTTCATGCCACCAAATGTTGCACAGTGAGCAAACACTGCTTTGCAACAGGTGGAATTAATTACATAACACAGTTGAATCAAATGCAAGCATATTTGATATAAATTATAATCACAATTGATATAAAAGTAATATAAAAACTGTTGAAAAAATATATTTTATAGATATTTCCACTTTGCATGCATAAATTTCCACTGTATAAAAAATTTAATTTTATTAAATTACTGTTTTTTTGCACATTATATATTATAAAAAAACATTTAAAATTTTTAATTATTTAATTTGGATTTAATTGAATTATTTTACTGTTTTTGCGTGTGTGCCACTGTGCGCATTGAAGAGGCAGCTCAGCAACATTAATGGCCGCGCGACACGCAGCTATTAGCAACAATGTTGCCGCAACAAGTCGGCAGACATGTTGCTTCCTTAGCTAACTGAAAATATTGTAGGGAGATTTAATGGAATATAGAATAGAATTTTTAGAATGTTTTTAACTGTATAAAAATATGATATATTTTTAAAATATTTATGAAATATTAGACGAAGCACAGCAGCAATGCGTCTTCTTATCTTTTATCAGCTTTAACTGTATCGCGTTGTAATGCTAAGCTTGTCGTTTTGCTGAAGGATCTGCCACGCCCACTACACACATTTCACACTTGCTTTGAAAGTACAGGGTATAATATTGTACAATTAATTAATAAATTTTATAATGCTTGTTATTTAAATGTCATTTATTTGTTTTTGGCAATACGTATTGGAAATGAACGAAATATTGAACAGGGAATAAATCGAAATTGTCGTTATTTGATAGATATTCATTAGTTTTTGGAATTACATATTCGTATGTAATAAAAACTAGAGTTTATGTTTACAGAGAACTCAAGTATTATTGTTTACTTGGCGATTTGTGCAAGTTGTTTAGACCGCAGCGAATGGCATACAAAGAGCTCAATTCAATTGAAGCGATACTTGATGCCTGTTTATTTGTTTTTTGTTGTTTTTTTGGCTGACTGGAAAAGGTTTATGTGTTTTTTTCATTTGTGTTGTGTGTGTGAAATGCGACGCCTTGCTTAAGTATACTGTGTGTGTGTGTGTGTGTGTCCGTAAGTGTATTTTGTGTGGCATTTGGGGCTCAGAAGCTGCCCAGACAGGCGTTGCAGTTGGGGCAGAACTGGCTGGTCTTGTAGCAGCAGTTGCAGCAGCAGGGCAGGCAGACGCAGGGCCAGCAACTGCAACAAATTCAGAAACAGAAACAGAAACAGAATCTCTCATTAGCTGCGCTTCATCAGTTGCGCCCAATCAGCGGTTTTGTACTCACAACAAGAGGCAGAGAATCCCGGCCAGGCAATAGGTCTTGCCTGTGGCATGATACTCCGTGCGCAGCACCACGCGGCTGTTGCACTGGGGGCAGATGGTGCCACGCCCCTGGGCGCCCTCCACCACCACGGTGTTCTGCACCACGGTGACGGGCGGCGGAGGCGCCACGGCCGGTGGGGCACTGTGCACCATCTCGCTGGAGGGGGGTGCAGTCGGTGGCGTCTGCTGCTGCCAGTTGGACAGATCGGCGTACGACGGCGGCGGCTGATGGGGCAGCTTGGTGTAGTCCATGGTCATCAGATGCACGTGGCTGCAACAGCGATATACGGTGTTAATATTGAACACGCAACAACAACAACAAAAAACACAAATGGCAATTGAAGGGAAAGTCCCGTTTTAACCACAACGCGATTTGCTTTATATGCGCTTATATTTCACATTTATCTAAATGTAGAACTTAATAATTTATATACACTAAATATTTACTTACTTATCAGTTTCCGCTTTAATTCGCAGCTTAAATTATGCTTCAAGGCAACCGGCGTCTTCGAGTTGCTGCAAAAAACTAAACCAAACGCGCACTTGGCAAACTTCAAGAAGAAGAAGAAAAATAAGAAGAAGAAGGGGACAGCACTATCAGACAGCGACTGTCACACAAGCGAGAGCAGGCCAAACATATGTGACGTAGGCAAACGGTAAATGCATAAAAGGGAATGCAATAAGAGAGAGAGGTGCATAGTGCTGCCAACTGTCGTCAAATTTGGCTGAATGTCAATTTTACATTTAAATAAATTAATAAAATAAACAGTCAAGTTTTGTGTAAGGAGTTATTCATTTTCAGCACTCAAAATACGCAGTCACAGCTTGAAAAAAGCTAAGTTCGCAGCACTGTTGGTAGTAGGCAATTGCAAGGTATTGATAAACAAAATAAAATAAAAACTGAATTTAATTTATTTATGTATATAAAGCAATTGTAATCATAAAATGCGATAAATATTTTAAAATGTAACAGTAAAATAGTCTGACAGTCTGGCAGCGCTGTGTGCCAAGAAACACTTTGTTTGTATTCGCGTGCGCACTACAAAAGCGAGCAGCTGTTCGGCTGCTCTCACTCGCACGCACTGCCTGCCAATTGCGTGCAACTCATACTTGTTGCTGCTTAGCAAAGACACGAACCGGCAGCGTTAGTGGAGCTATAATAAAATTGGCCAAATGCCGAACAGTATGCAACATTACACTGCTTCCCAAAAAAAATTAAAACAAATAAAAAAAATACTTTTAATTAGAATTAATTATTGTTAATTATTACCAAAAATCCAGAAAAAAATGCTAAATAAGAAATAAATAAAAAATTGACTTGTTGCATACTTTCGAGGGGGTGTTGTTGTTGTTGAAAAATTAAAACAAAATAAAAAAATACTTCTATTATTATTATTGTTATGAAATTTTCGCCAAAAATCCAGAAAAATTTCTAAATATAAAATAAAAAAAATTGGCTGCCTTATATGTGAATTTACAAAAATATCAACAAATTTAGCAACTTGCAAAACCACCTATTGAGTCAAAAAACAGGGCAAACCACTTGTTGAGTCAAAAAACTGCGCCATGAATACTTCTAGTAGATTATCGTTATGAAATTTTCACCAAAAATCTAGAAAAATAATCTAAATATATTATAAAAAAATTGGCGACATCGGCTGACTATATCCTATAGATCCCATATAAATATTTATTTAACTTTATTTTGAAAAAAAAAGAAAGTTGTTGTTGGTTTTTTAATTATTTAGCAATAAAGAGGCTTAGTTATTTGAAAATTATTTAATTTAAATATGTCTTTAATTAATTGTATTTTATTAATAGCGAAACTGCTAAAAAAAGCCACGAAATTGCTTAAAATAAATGCGAATATTGTTTTCTTTTTACATTTATTGATTTATTTTTTACAGTTCTTGCACGTTCTGTAGTGCTAAGCAGCCAAATAAATGTTTATTATTTCGAAGGTAACGATAAGAATTTATTGGTTTTTTATTTGCTTATCAGTTTACAGTTGGCTGATAGGCTGATATATGTACATATATATTTGTTACCTCTAGGTACACATGACATTGTAATTAGTTGTTAAGATTAGTGTGAAATTCCTAATGGCTAATTAAATTAATTTCTGCGGGCGCCCACAAAGGCGTTGCAGTTGGGGCAATAGTGATTGGAGCTCTTGCAGGAGTCCATGCAGTAGGGCACGCAAACGCAGGGCCAGCAGCTGAGAATGAAAAGATTAGATAAGATTACAACTATTATTATTTTATTACTTATTATTATATGAATAATATTACTAATAACTAAAGCTAGCAGTGCTACTGAGCCATCGACTCTCTCTTTTTAATTAGATTTTGTGGTATACATAGATTAGATTAGATTAGGAGGATATAGCTGATAAATGTTGACGTGTTTGGCTATTAATATTGTGTATAATTGAAGTTTCTTGTTTATTGATGTTTCCGAGAATCAGATTCAATGCGAGCATTATTTATTTAGCTATGACAACACTAGGCTAGACTTTTTCTCAGTGTACTCACCCCACCAGGCACAGGGCCAGGGCAAAGGCGTGCGTCCGTCCGGTTGCCACGCTGTCGATGCGTGTCACGACGTCCGCGTGACACGAGGGGCAACGCACGAATGTCGGATCCTTGCCCACGGGTATCTGATACACCGCGGGGGTGCTGTGGATGACGACGCAGGCGCCGGGCGCAGGGGCGGGCGCTGGTGGTGCGTAGGGGTTCTGCATGGGTGGGTACATGGGGGGCTGGGTGGGTCCGGCCGGATACGGCTGATACGTCTGTGCGGGCGCATAATTGAACTGCGCCTGTGCAGCGGGCTGTGCCTCACTTTGTGGCAACTGGCGCTCCTGGGGCAGCGGCTGCTCCGTGTAAACTGGCGGATCCTGCTTCTCCATTATCAAATCCTGAGTTCTAGGCGCAGCTCAACTACTTTGTTTGACGTCTAATACGCAACTGAGGATAGAGTGTTAGGTTCGGGCCGATAAAAGACACGCCCTGCCTCATAAATGGCCAATAAACATGCTTCCCGCTTATCACGCTTATCACTTATCTGTTGGCCATTGAACACCTGTGAGCGATTAGCCCCGGTTTAGAATCGAATAGTTGATTTGTCGAATTGGGGGATTTTTTTCTGGCATTTAGGGGTATTTTGACAGATATTTCATAAGTTTTCGCAATGCTTTAGCTAGCAAAATCAATATTATAAAAAGAAAAAAATTCAGGAATTGAAAATTGAAATTAAAATCAATGAAATAAACTTGAATTAAATTAAAAGCAATGTAATTCAATGAAATAAAATAAAATTTAGAAAATTTAAATAGTATAAAATTGAATACAATGAAATTAAACTATATGAAATAGAACAAATAAAACGAAATCAATTAAATTAATTAATTAAATAAAAATAATTAAATACAAAGAAGTTAAACACAAATTAAATAAAATAAAAAACAATATAAGAGAATAAAACATAATAAAATAAATTAAAATAAATAATTAATCACAAGGAAATTAAATACAAAGAAGTTAAAGACAAAGAAATTAAATAAAATAAAATACAATAAAAGAGAATAAAACATAATAAAATAAATTAAAATGCTATAAAATAATTCCAAATAAAATAAAATAAAACAACATAATGAACAAGAAAATAATAGAATTGAATACAAAGAAATTAAACAAAATGGAATTGAATGAAATACATTATTTTTTTTTTAGCATCCAAGAAGAAATATATATCGATGAAATAATATCAGAACATTTTGTGAACATTTTTATCTCTAGCAAATTTGTCCAAAAACTTTATTGGCAAATGAAAAATAGTGTAAACTTCCAATAGATAGGGAGTGTGAAGATAACAACTGCATTTGCTAGATGTTAACTATCAAATTTGCTTCATTTTTTAGGTATTATTATGCTACACAAATTAATTAAGATACTCGCAGATTTAAACGCTTAATTTTTAAAAATTTATTTGCTCTATTTATTATATATAAACTTATTTTTTAAGGCATACAAAAATTGAAGAATACTCTATACCGCCCCGTACCTTTTGATTTTTGAATAAACAATAAAAATGTTTATGCTTTAAAAACCACTTTTAAGTTGTATCCATATCTTATGGTGTGGAATTTAATTATAAATTATGTTAAGTATTCATACAATTAATTATTATTTCATTAGACACAAACGACAGTTCAGGCTTATGTATTGAAGTATGTTTTATTTTGGTATGATCTTCGAAGTGTAGACTAAGAACTAAATAGACAGTTCGAACTTATGAGTAAATTAGCTTTTTTAACTTAGTTCTCGTAGGTGCCAATGTAGGTGCCACATTTGGGGCATGAGTGCTCGGCATTCATGCAGGAATCCATGCAGTAGGGCACACAGACACAGGGCCAACAGCTGCAAAGTAAAGAACAAACAATAAGCAAAGGAAAAAGAGAAGAAAAGCACAAAGAAAACTGAAGAAAAGTGCTTGAAGTGCAGCGTGACTAATGCAGCGACTGTTTAGCTCAGTGCTA
Source organism: Hypselothyrea guttata (assembly GCA_035045125.1). NCBI lineage: Eukaryota > Metazoa > Arthropoda > Insecta > Diptera > Drosophilidae > Hypselothyrea > Hypselothyrea guttata. The sequence goes on from JAWNNJ010001323.1 coordinate 67,942, forward strand.
AAAGCAGACGTGACATCACTCCCTACTGGAGCTCGCTCTCTGGTACTTACAGGAAGAGGCACAGGATCAAGGCCCAGCAGTGCGTGCGTCCCGTGGGAGTTCTCTTCACGTTCGTCAGGACATCCGAGTGGCAGGAGGGGCACTGCACCCTCGAGGGCTCGCTGCCAATGGGCACCACATTGGTGGTGGTGGTGGTGTGAATGATCACCGGAGGGGGTCCCGGTTGGTAGGTCTGTGCTGGAGTGTATCCCTGGTTGCTCATGTTGGCTGGGAGAGTGCGGGAACTTTGCCGATATATAGAGATATAGCTCTGTGATCTGCACGCTTCGAATGCGGGCCTTTAACTGAACAACCTAAAATGCGAGCAGTTTGATATATGAACCCGTTATCTAACCTAGGCGTGGCCATAAATGATAAGCGCTAATTGCACTGTGAAAAATTACGGGGCTAGACTACCTTGCATGTTAACATTGCTTCAGATATATGTTTTTTTTAATGACAATAATTGAAATTATTTTTTATCAAAATAAAAATGGATAAGCCAATTATTCTATGTGCTTAACATAATATTTATATTTTTTTTGGGTTTATTTAGGTTATTGCTAGACAAAACTATAAACCATTAATATAATATTATATTATATATATTATAACAATATACCTATTTATAATAATATATAATATATTATTTCTATTTCAATGTTTAAATGATTTTTAGACCAAAAAATATATAGATCAGCAATCGTCTGAATTTATATAGATCAGCAATCGTCTGAATTTATTATAATATTATTTCTTTTTTTATGGCAATATTCAAAGTTCGTTTTATAAAAAAATTAAAATATATAAGGAGTATGTTGTAATTTTATAAAGCTATGTCCATTTTATTGGCATAAGTTTTTAAAATAAAATATCAAATATTAAGAAAAAATAAAAGCTATAAATCTAGCATATGTAGATTTTTTGACAATATTTTTAGATGTGTAACAAAAATGTTAAACAATATTACGCTTAAGTTGTTAAACAAACACGTGAAATGTTTCTTAGAAATTAACTTGACTCAGTTTATCATTAAACTTCAGTTTAGTTTTATCTATAACCTGTGCTAAGACTATTATTTAACGTGTTTGTTTATAACTTGTATCGTAAAGATAAAAACTTATGAATGACAAATTGTAACTGATTATGTAGATGCCTGACAATTCTCCAGCTACAGACGTTACGTTAGTCTCAGGTCTGCTAAATGTTTACGTATATTGTATATTATATATATTTGTTTATAGTATTGTTTATAGATCTATGAGGGCTTGTTGAACCCCATAAATAGCGATGATTCATCGCAGAGAATTGCTCTATATAAAATGTCTATAACTTACGCATTTGTTGTGACATTTATGACTGGCATTGAGTCATTTGGCACTTGCCGTTTCAATGGCTGCTGATAAGACTGGCGAATATCTAGGGAAATAACTCACAACAAGTGGCCAAGTGCAGATAATAATGTTATGTACTTTAGAGTAGCCAAAGTGATTAGCAGACAGCACAGGTTTCAGATAGTTTTAGCAGCTCAAAAGTTTTGGAATGTTTGCGCAAGTTACAAATGTTAAAGATAAGATTCAACGGAAATTAAAAGCAACTAGAGGGTTAAGAATTTGAGATTAGAAATAGATTAGGAATTTACCTAAGAATAGACTGCTTTAAATAGTTGCTAAAATCAGGGCGAAGATGCTTCAGATTAAGTACTTCAAAATATATATCTTTTAGAATAATGTAAGTTAAATTGGTAGCAGCTAAACCCAACAAAGTTCTACAATATCAGCTTTATCTTTAAATTCTCTAAGCTCTAGTTAGACAAATATTGCTCCATATAACAATATCGGAATATACATATTTATATAAAATTTCCCTGAATTATTGTTATACCTGCCTTAATGATCATTAAATCGTTTACTTGTTTTCAAAACAATTACCAAAAAAGGTTGTTTGCTTTAGTGCGCAGCTGTTTCGCAACAGAAAATGAAAACGAATTCAGAGATATGATAGTATGATATACATATATATATATTTACAGTTCGTTTTTAATTGGCTTAAATAACAAATCAAGTGCTCAGTGTTAGCGGCTAATAGTACAGATCATAACGTTATCCAAGCAGTTAATAGATCAATTCTCGTAGGTGCCGATGTAGGAGCTGCAGTTGGGGCAATAATGATTGGCATTCTGGCAGGAGTCCATGCAGTAGGGCAGACAGACGCAAGGCCAGCAGCTGAAAGAGAGAGGGAAAGAGAGAGGGAGAGAGAGAGATTAATACTTGGCTATAACCGATATTAACTGTTTTAGCTGCTATTATTGTGTGGCTTGTTTTTATTCAACGAAATTTGATAGCAATTTGCGCACAGTTGTCGTTTTTTCCGCTGCCTTATCTAAGCTCAGCTGAGATAACAAACAACACACACACACATACACACTGATAGCGATAAGGCACTTACACAAAGAGACAGAGAATCAGGGCCCAGCAGTGTGTACGGCCGGAGGGCGTGCTCTTTACGGTAGTTACCACCTCGGCGTGGCAGGAGGGGCAGCGTATGCGGGTGGGTCCGCTGCCGATGGGCACCAGATTGGATGTCGTTGTGGTCTGTATGATGACGGTGGACTGTGCGGGCTGTGGCGGCATTGGGGGGTAGAGCGGGGGCTGCGTAGGTCCAGCCGGATACGGCTGATACGTCTGTGCCGGCGTATAGCCCTGCTGAGGCTGCGGCATCTCGCTGTATGGCGGCGGCTGTTGTTTCTCCATTTCTCTCTCAATCTCTCTCTGTTCTCTCTCTTTTTTCACGCTCTCTCTCTGCTTTTTTGCAGCTGCGATGCAAGCTCAACTGCTCGGCTGGCGGGCTGACAATCAACTGAAGTGGTCGAGAAAACTTGGTTAACGACTGTACGAGCAGACGCCTATGGGCCATACGATTAATACTTGCGATTATAACCGCCGAGCTATTGCTGGCCCATATCTATCGTATCTTATCAGGCGTCGGGCTTTATTGCTCATGATTAGGCTGGCAAACATATTTTCCTCAAATTTTGGCTTAATATTTTTGGCATTTCGGTTCACTTGTTTCCGTTTCTCTCCGCTGTTTATATACCGCTTAAATCGTATATCAAACTGTCGTTTTCATGGGGATCAGTGCAATTTGCATACATTATTCCCACAATGAGTCATCGCCATCCCATGACGTATTTCGCATCATACGAGCTGCGTTTGTTGCCCCCTCGACTGGGCTTGGAGCTGGGCAGATCTCGTATTTCATCACGGCTTCAGTTACAAATGCGATAAGACTATATACCACTTACTATATAAGTACACTGTACGGCATGTCTGTACTCTGTATGCGTAATTATATATATTACTTTTAACAATGTCGAGTACCTTGAGCGAACGATTGACTCGGAGATAGGCTGCAATCTCAAAATATACAGTAGACCCTACGTTGAACAGAATCTCTGTTTTAATAGCGCCCATATTTCTGTTTTTACATTCCGAAAATTCAATTAACAATTTACGAGCAGCTAAGCAATAAAATATGTACGACTGAGATCGTCAAATTATAATCAATTTATGGCAAATAAAATTGGTTTAGTTTTTAATGGATTTCAGTTAGTATTTTTAACAATAAAAATATAATTAATATGCAATATTGAAAAAAAAAACTATACGCTTTCAAATTTGATAAGCCTCAAATTTATCGATAAGCAAACCAGCGAGTGTTATCGATATTGGAAGCAGATTGACAGTCAGTGTTGCCTGAAACAGCAAGATTTAAACTACAAAATATATCTTTAAAAAAGTATCCTAAATTAAAATATAAAAATCATACAATTATGCAAAAATATAAGTAAAAAATAAGTAGAAAATTAATCAATATAGTAATTAAAAAGAAACAAATATAATATGGAATAGATTTATGATAAGCTTAAGTAGAATTCTGAAAATACTTAGCTAAATAGGCAACGCTGATGACAGCATCGATGCAGAGATGCATTCGATGTTTTCAAATAGACAGCATCGTTGTGACATAAAAATAATAAATAAAATTCAGGCATAATTATTAACAGTAAATAATAAATACAATTATGTCGATACTCCGCTAGAGTATAAATTCCAATTACAGGGTATACCTAAAGCACCCTGCTCTTCAAGCACTCTGCGCATGAGAAGCTCGCCGATAAACAGTAAAAGCTTTGCGCAGGCAAGAAGCTTTCTGCGCACCCACACAATAAGCAGACGCCGAGCTTATCATGCAAGCTTTCAAGTTCAAACGCTAACCGTTAGCGGTTAAGCCCTGAAAACAATGTTAGGCAAATAGCAAATAATAACGGATATAACAGATCAAAACAATAAACGGTAAACACAAGAAGAGTAGTCGGAGTAAACTTCAGTGAGGTAAAGTTGGAATAACGCCAACTGGTTTTCAAATAAGTTGCACACACACAGACGTAACTCTTGACACTTGACAAACAAATTGTGGGCAATGTTTTGCTTTCAATTGTACATATATTGTATACAACAAACAACAAATTTTTAACCTAAATTATAACTAAATAAGAAAAGTTTTCATAAAACACATGGCCCAACGCCTGGCGCACATCAGTTAACAGTTAACCGTTATCAGTTATCCGTCAGCCATCTTGCCATGAGCCGGCAACTGCGTTTCAGCGTACAGTCGCCAGAGGGCGACGAGTGCCACTCGGATCTGGTGGAGATCAATCTAAATCCCGGTCTCGGTCAGGTCAAACAGCATTCGGCCCAGGCACTCGACGAACTGCTTCAGGCGCCCCAGCATCGCGGATATCCGTATGGCTATGCGGAAGCGGATAGCGAAACGGAACTGTACTTTGGCAAGAAGTCCAACTCGACGGGTCAGCTGGCCGAGAAGGTGTCCCCGCCCCCGCCCTCGGCGACGAACATCAGCTGCCTGAGACAGATGTACTGTCCCGAGTGTCACGAACGACTGCACGAGCAAGGAGTGCGGCTAGAGCGCATCTTGCAGCTGTGGTGAGTATAGATGAGCAGGGCGTTGCCACTTGGCGGCAGCGTCTGTTGAGTTGGCAGGCAGCGCGCCAAAATGTGAATTTAAATGCCAACTGGTATTAATAGTTGGTTTTATTACTGCTTTTATTTGTAATAAAATATTATTATTTTATTTTTAATTAAATATTAAGGTACATATATTTTATTTTAATTTATATTTAATTTCGCAGCTGCTTTGCGCTGCTGCCCCTTTACCCCTGCTGCATGGGACGCTCCAAGTCGGACTGCAAGGTCATTTGTGGCAAGTGCGGCTACTTGCTAGGCGCCTGGAAACGTCAATGATGTGCCGCACACTCCTCACATTAGTTTATTATAATTATTTTTTGTTATATGTTTTGTTTTAATTTAGCTTTAAGCAACAATTGACCTTGCCATGGCGTGGGTTTGCCACAAAAAAAAAACACTTTTGTTTGTTTGTATTGAAGATGCGCGCAGTAAAGTGAGCGAGAGTGGGAGAGCACTGAGATGTCACGCTTGGCTGCTCTCTCGTTTTGGTTTTTTCTCTCGCCATTTCTCTCTCTATTTCTCTGGATTTCGCTCTCTATTTTCGGCTAACTTGTTTTGCTTAGCTGCCGCGGTTTTCGGCAGTCGGCATGTCAAGCGCTTCGAATACGTTGGATGATCTGGAGCTGCAGCCGGATAACGGCTCTGCAACTACGGCCACACTGGAGCAGGACATCCTGGATCGTCCGCTGAAGCCGCAGTTGCGCTTCTATAGCATCGGACCCAGTAGCTATGAGGTATTATGTCCCCTGTGCCAACGACGTGCACGCACCGAAACGGTGCAAATGGCGGGTGCTTTTGGGCAGCTTAGCTGCATTCTGTCCGTATTATCCTGGTGAGTGGAGACTGGTCACACTGTTCCATTTTATTCACATTTTTTGCTTGTTTTTACAGTTGCTTTCCGATTTTTGCGCTGAGCTGCGTCTACTCCTGCCTGCAGAGTCGCCTCAAAAGCAAGCGCGTTTTCTGCAGCAGCTGCGGGGGGCATTTGGGCTTCCACTGGCGTCCCATCTAATAATTATATTTATTTATTTATAAATGGAATTTATGCATGCAAAATATTCGCAGAGTTACGCTATACTATAAATAAAATTAGCCACACACTCAGCTGTTGGCAAATATATTTTGTATATTATATGATACTTGTATATTGTGTGTTTTTTTTTAAATCTATATTATGTATCTATTGACGCCTCTTAAAAATTGCGTGATACGGCAAGGCATGAGTACCTGCTCCTCCCTCAAAAGATTACTTAGCATTCTTTGCACTCTCTTCTTGTTCTCTCTATCTCTCTGTTCTACTGCTCCTCAACGGTTCTGATTCTCTGTCATTCGCCACTCCCAAAAATTTGTTTGTTTTAGCTGCGCGTGCATCTCTTTGGCCTTTAGTTGCTCTGCGTCCGTCGTTGTCGTCGTTCCAAATGGCCAGCGTTGAGAGTCTGGACGGCAGCGCCTCCGAGGAATTCGCCGGCGTCTCGGCGGTGCCACAGGTGGGGCATCTGCCCACCGTGCCCCTGGAGTTCGTCTGCCCTGCCTGCCAGCAGCTGCAAACGAGCAAAGTGGAGCAGGAGGCGGTCACATATATGCAGAAGATCGCCTGCACCATAAACTGGCTGCTCTGCTGGTAATTATTCTACACTGAGCAAAAAATTAAGAGTTTTCGTATTTGAATTAAGATTATATTCAAAAATGTCTTGATTCAAATACAAAATTCATTAAAGCGCGTTTTTTAAATTTATATATCTCAGAGATCTTTTGAGATTTTAATTAATCTATTGTTTTTAATTAATCAGATTTTATTTTAACAAGATTAATTTTGGAACTTTATTTTGTAGAACGATTTATTTTTAATTTTTCTGCAATAATAACCCAAATATCTTGATATTCCTCACTTGGCTACCCAGCAATCCCATACGCTGGTCGGGTAGGCACGACGTGAATCATTACTGCAGCAACTGCGGCTGCTTCATCGGACGCCACATCACGCTGAGCTGGTATAAACGCGCCCTGTTCCGCATGCAGCGCTCCGATGTGGAGGAGAACGGGAACTGGCAACGCTTCCGGAAGGTGGAGAAGGAGCAGCTGGATGACAAGAAGCTGGGCAAACAGCGCGCGGCCTTAGAGAAGCATTCGAAAAACAAAATCAGCGCCAATTTAAATATAGAGTACGAAAGTAATTCTTAATTTCAATTACAAATGGAATCCATTTTCATTAGCAATTATTTTTGGCAATGATAATGAAATGTCATGTCATTAGCAAAATATATGAAAAGTCATTTTAATTAGCAATACTTTTTTGAAAGTGTTTTTTTATTAGCATTAAAAATATATTGATAATGAAGTGTCAATGCTAATGCAGAATATTGAATTTGTTTGCCGGTGTAATTGTTGTGATTCAATGAAGACAAATTTGATATTGTTTTTTTTTTTTCTAATATGTATAAATTATGTTTATTTTAAATTTTATTGAATAAAAAGCTTATAAATATTACTCAAAAAATAGTTATTTTAGAGATCTTAAGTGCAAGAACGTTAAACAATCAACTCCTAGCAAGTGTAAACTTAGCTAAACTTTTGATGCTGATGCGCAAAGAGCTTTAATACAGTTAGTGCAAAAGCTCAAGCTCTCTCTACCCAAAGCTCTGCTCATGTTTTTTGCTCACAACTGTGCTCTCTGGCAAACATATGGCAAACAGAGATAACACGAACCGGGTCTGCCAGCTGATTGCTTGCAATTGTGAAACGCAAATAGTTCGACAACTGATAGGCAAAAACACCCTGTAATATTCAAACAAAGCACAAGTGTGTGCACTTATATTCCCCATTTAAAGAGCGCGCGCCCTTGCATGCAGTTCAGTTTGTGCTAGAGTCTTAGTGGAGACAGTTTCCATCTGGAATTTCGCCAATGTACATAATACTTTTGATATGCGTATCGCTGGGGCTGCTGGTGCAGTATGTGAGGCGTCGATATACCCATTGGCAGCATGAGGGCGTGGTGGAGGAGAGCGCCAAGTTTCCGTATGGTGCTCTGGAGGGGCTGGTGAAACGCCAACGTGCCTTTGGCCTGATACTGAGCGATGTGTATCGCCGGCATACGGCCAAAATAGTGGGTATCTATATGATGTATCAGCCCACAATTCTGGTGAGAGATGCGCAATTGGCGCGTCAGCTGATGACCAGCGAATTTGCCAGTTTCCACGATCGTGGCGTCTACGTGGATGAGCAGCATGATCCTCTCTCCGCGAATCTGTTCAATCTGCAAGGCGCCTCATGGCGTAATCTGAGGCATAAGCTGACGCCCTCGTTCTCCTCCGGCAAGATCAAAGGCATGTTCGTTGCCATAGACGATGTGGGCGATAGATTAGTGCAGCATTTGTGCGGCGTGATTGATAAGGCGCCCGGTGATGAAATCGAAATGAAAGCAAAGCTCACAACCTATGCTGTTGACATAATCGGATCGGTGATCTTTGGCCTGGAGATCGATAGCTTCTCGAATCCCAATAACGAATTCCGCGCAGTCAGCGATATGCTGCTCACCGAGGACGGACTGTTGCCCAAGCTGCATAATCTGTCCGCGTTTATATTTCCGCCGTAAGTGATGAATATAATACCTACTTCCATAATCCATGTCTTTGTTTGCGCTTGCAGTCTGGCCAAGCTGATGAACCGCTTGGGCTATGAGCACAAAGTTCTTTCCCAATTACGCAATATTATGCAACGCACCATCGAGTTTCGGGAGCAGCATAATGTGATGCGCAAAGATATGTTGCAGCTGCTGATACGTCTGCGTAATACGGGCAAGATTGGCGAGGATGACGACGAGAATTGGGATATTGAAACGGCGCAGGAAGAGCTCAAGGCCATGTCCATTGACAAGCTAACGGCACAGGCGTTTCTGTTCTACATAGCTGGCTCGGAGACCACCGCAGCCACCTCCTCCCTCACGCTCTACGAACTGTCCATGTACCCCGAGCTGCTCAAGCAGGCACGTGATGAAGTGGATGCAGTTTTGGCCAAACATAGACTGAAGAAAGACGATAAGTTTACCTATGACTTTGTGCAGGATCTGAAGTTCTTGGAGCTCTGTATTCTGGGTAAAAACTTACTATAAGATATATCATGTATATATTTTATCTTTAACTTCCTAGAAACCATACGCAAGTATCCCGGCTTGCCCTTTCTCAATCGAGAGTGCACACAGGACTTTCCCGTGCCTGACAGCAACTACACCATCAAAAAGGGCACGCCCATACTTATTTCGCTCTATGGCATACACCACGATGCCAATTATTTCCCCAATCCAGAGGACTACGATCCGTATCGTTTTGATGCGGATAATATGAACTATGATCCCACGGCGTATATGCCCTTTGGCGAGGGTCCCAGACACTGCATAGGTAGGCGGAAAAATATCGAAAAAATAGATATTATTTTATATATTTTATACTTTTAGCGCTGCGCATGGGCAAGGTTAGCTCCAAGCTGGCTGTGGCCAAGATCTTGGCCAATTTCGATGTAATTCCCCAAGCACGCAAGGAGATTGTGTTTCGCTTTGATCCAGCGCCTACCTTGATGCCGGATGGTGGCCTAAAGCTGCGTCTGGCCAAGCGTGCTTAAGCCAAAAATTGTAAAGAACTCCTGATAATAAAATGTATTACAATTACAAAAGAAGACAAATTTAATAATTGAAAACAAGTTTAAGCCTTGTGTGGGGGCATTTAAACAAAATAAAAACATTCTATCACGTTTCAAGCTTGCCGCTTTCAAACTTTTTGCGTTTTAGCTCGGATTGTTAGAGAGTGAAAAATAAGAGAGGGCACGCTTAATGGATCAACAGCGTGTGGGCGCTCGCTCTCTCTCTCTTCCTCTCTCTCTCTCTCTCTCTCTCTCTCTCTCTGTTACTGTTTCTCTATTTTTGTTAATTTTTCTATCTGTCCGTGCTCTTGCTCTATGACGGTTATGGCGTCATTAACTGGTTTGCATGAAGCCTCAGTCTTATCAT
>JAWNNJ010001325.1:0-68533 GCA_035045125.1 Hypselothyrea guttata
TTTATTTATTTAATAGGGGAAACCCAGAAAATCGGCTGCACAGTTGTAGGAAAATTAGCAATAAATGAAAGCCTAAATTACTAAAAAAAAATCGATTTAAAAAAGCAGCTCCTTAATAGTACTCTATGTATCTATGTTCTATCTTTTATCGTTTGATTTGTGCATTGATAACCAGTCAGTCAGGATGTAACGGCTGCTGTGTCCCCTCGTTCGAGCACTATTCGGTTCTGTCCGAATCGCACTTCAAAGTTGGGTACAACTATATATATACTACTCGGATTCGTGCACTTCTAGTTCTGCTCTGAACTATGCTCGTCGGACTTGGCGTGGGTTCTTCCCTCGCAGTATATATACACGCACATACAAGAAATATAAGTGCACTGACAAAAAAACTACTGAAACGGTACTAACTATAAAACAAAATTGGTAAATTATACCCACTACATTCAGAGACGATCCGATAGATATGGCCAGAATTAGGGTAGCAGAGGTGTTATTTGCTCCCTATCTTCACCCACCCTACCATGATAACTCGAGTATTATTTCACGGTTATCCCTTAACAATTCAGTTTATTATACTTTAACTCATTACACTTAGATTTAGCTTTAGCGACAGCGACAGACCGCATAAAAGATAATTATTCACTCATAATGGGGTTTTTCTTAACCCATTTCATACATTTAACTATAAAGGGGCATTTTTAAATCGACTTTTCTAGCGACTTTTGTAAATTTTACAATATTATTCTATAGGGACAAAAAAATAGGTAAAAATATGCGCTAACGCTTAGGGAGTGAAATCGCCAATACGATATGTATAAATTTTCTTGCAAATGCAAGTTCTTACTCAGACTTTACTTTAGATACTCCACCGATGCATTTCCTTGGGCCCGCAGAAGCAGCAGCTGATGTTGATTCAACAGTTGTTGTTGCTGTAAATCGCTGTGTGTGTAAATATGTAATATTTATCGGCGTTTTCACCTACTGCGCGTAGGCATTTACAATTTAAAATTAGCTAAAGCGGGGTCGAAAGATCTAATTAGTTAAATGCCACTAAAGGGTTTTTGCATAATTTCATTTATTAAATAAGATACTTGCTATCAGCTGCGCACTTTTGCAGCTGATCAATTCGCCGCACTTGGCTGGACGCGGAGGCAGGGTGGCAACGCCGCGGCTGGCACGGGCTGTTGGTCTGCTCTCTCTCTCTTTTCTGCTCTCTGTTGATATACCCTGCGCCTTGCGCGGGATGGCGGGTATATTCGGTGCACTATTTTGTTCGGACTTCACCTGCTGGGGTAACTTCCTGCGAACTTGTTCCACTAGAAGGGCTGTATATGGCCGACAAAGGAGTTTCTGGCTGAACGATGGGCTGTAGGTGGCCAAGATGGCGGCTTTTCTTGCCCACTAAGGCTGGATATGGCCAATATGGCGGCCAACCAAATTTTCTGCGCCGGCCGATTGCAAATATGTTATTTGCGATTCTTGCGAGCGCGTAAGCGCGGGGCGCAGATCGGCCGGCAGCAGTTGCTAAGCTGTGGCAAATAAAACGGCATTAGGAGGATAGTATTCACTACAAAAAAAATTGCCATATATCACCTTTTTGTCGTTTTTGTTACAAAACTTTCACTTGATATTCGATCCACGCACAAAATATACTGCCGCCACAGAAATAGGCAAGGCAGGAAAATGCAGCCCGTATTTAAATATTAAATTTATTTTAATACGGCTTGTGCCGTAGTGCAATTATTAAATTTCGGGGGGCAGAGCGATGCGTCTGTGCGCTATCAGGTATTTTTGCTAAGTGCAGCAGCGGTCAGCTGCAATTTGCCTAAGCGCCGATTTTCGCTCTCCTTTTCGTTTCAAGTGCAAGTAACGGCACTTGTTCTCGCAGGTTCTGCGCTGCCTTCGTACGTTGACCTCTCTCTTTCGTTCTCTCTGAGAGCGCTGATCTGTTACTACGCGCATGCTGGGCAATGCGTGTGAGAGAGCAAGGAGATCAACTTAACGAAGGCTCACGTTTCCCCTGCGAGCGGAGAGCGAAAGTGTGTGACCAGTTGTGCGTAATAGTTAAAATGCCTAATAATTGCTACGCATCTAGTATTTAATTTAGCAATTAGCTGCAGGCAACTCATTATACTATATATGTTTAAATATAAAGAATTTAAATAACATTAAATAATTATTAAACTGAACGGAATGCTACAAAACAGATAATGCTCCGAGAGTCTTATCTAGAAGGGGCATTAGCTGGAAAAATTCCGTTTACACTAAGGCAAGCGAAACATTTAAATCTGAATGTCCTTAAGGTGATATACGCCTAGCGATTTTCCGTTTTCATTAGCTAATTCGTAATATATTGGACTTATTTTGCTGAGGACGGTTGCTTTGTTAAATACTGGCGCGAATTTGCTGCTGAACTTTTTGCTAGCATTGCTTTGTGCGAAACTGCGTGCATGTACTGTATCGCCAACTTTCAGTTGCACTTTTCTGCTTCGCAAATTGTATCTTTTAGCATTAATATCATGAGCTTGCGCGATTCTATCTTTAGCTTGGCTACGCGCTATTTGTAACAAGTCAGGGGTTTTTAAGTCTGTATCATCTGATACAAGATTGAGCTTCCTAAGCAAATTGTAATCCTGTCCATTCAATAGCATGTTTTGACCAAAGCATAAAAAGTAGGGAGAGAAACCGGTACTAGCGTGACAATGTGCTCTTAAAGATGCACTGATTTCACTAAGGTTATTATCCCAATTGGTATGATCTGCTCCTACGTATGCTCTGATGGCCGCTAGAACTGAACGGTTCAATCTTTCGCTGGCATTAGCTTGCGGTGAATACACTGCTGTGCATATTTGCGTAATGCCAAAGCGAGTTAGGAAAGCCTTAAAGTATCCGGATTTAAACTGCGAACCATTGTCCGTAAGGATGGATTCGGGTACTCCAAATGTATAGAATACGTGGTGTTCTAGAAATTCAGAGATTCGATTAGACGTAAATTTCTTTAACGGATGTAAGAAATGGAATTTCGTTGCGTGATCAACTACTATTAATAAACCTATATTGCCTTTCTTTGATCTAGGATATGGGCCTAAGAGATCTATGTATAATCTTTGAAATGGTCGTTCTGAAGTTACTGGCTTGCCCATTGGCGGTCTGAGGATAGTGTTGGGGCTTTTTGTTGATTTACACACTAAACATTTTGCCACATAGCTTCGTATCTGTGTTACCATACCAGGCCAGAATAAATATCGCTTCAACTTCTCGCTCATTCGGCCTATACCTAAATGACTTGAATCTGGAGGATTATGCGCGCGATCTAAGACTTCGGTTCGCAACTTAATTGGAACCCAGAGTTTCCAGGAATCTCTTTCTTGGATTGCATCACCCGTAGACGGCTCAGTTCTTTTATACACAAACTTGTCTACTACTTTGAGGTCTGGCAATCTGGATTGATTCTTGCTAATCTGGTTAATAAGGTCTATATACTCTTCGCTATCGAATTCTTTTGATGACAAATCTATTATAGGGCCGAAATCTGATAATTCGCTGATATCAATCTCATCTCGGCGAGATAAGGCGTCTGCGACTACATTTTTCGATCCACTGCGATGTTTAATAGTAAATGAAAACCCTTGCAGCTTGATCGACCATCTGGCTAATCGTCCAGATAAGTCCTTCTGATTCATTATCCACTGTAATGCTGCGTGGTCAGTAACTACAACAAATTCTTGCCCTTCGATGTAGGCTCGAAATTTGTGAATGCCTTGAATTACGGCTAAGCATTCGAGTTCAGAAACTGAATAATTGCGCTGTGCTTTAGAAAGCTTTTTAGACATATACGCAATTGGCAATTCAATTCCGCTCTCTTCTTCTTGTGCTAGCACACATCCTAATCCGTGAAGGCTTGCATCACATAGTAATATGAATGGCTTCGAAAAATTAGGAGTTCGCAAAACTGGAGATGTGGTTAGTTTTGACTTCAGTAAATTGAAAGCTTCATCAGCTTGTTGATTCCAAGTAAGCTGTTTATTTTTCTTTAGGAGTTCAGTTAAAGGGAATGTGATTGTAGCATAATTATCTACAAAACGTCTATACCAGCCAGCGAGTCCTAGAAATCTTCTGAGCTGTTTAACACTACTCGGAATTGGAAACGACTGTATGGCTGTAACTTTGCCGGGGTCGACTTTAAGTTGTCCTTCGCCTATAACAAAACCTAAGTACTTGATTTCTTTCATGCAAAATTTGGATTTGGCTATGTTTATAGTCAAATTGGCTTTTCGAAAATGGCCTGCGATTTCCTCCAATAATTTCATATGCGAATCGAAATCGTCAGAAAGAACTAAAAGATCGTCTAAGTAAACGAATACTCTGGTTCGTAAATTTGCTGGTATGACTCGGTCCATTAGGCGACATAATGACTGTGCGGCATTGCACAACCCAAAAGGCATGACTTTATACTGATACAATGGGCGATTTGGTATCGTAAATGCTGTCATTTGTCTAGACTTTTCCTCTAGAGGTATCTGCCAAAACGCGTGCTTCATGTCGAGTCCAGTTATGGAGCGCGCTGGCGGTAATCTGCTAAGGATACCATCTACGTGGGGTAGCGGATACGCGTCCTTAAGGGTTACCTTATTCAACTCTCTAGAGTCTAAACATAAACGTGTTTTCTCTCCTCGCTTTACTAATACGCAGTTACTACTCCATGGACTAACTGACTCTTCAATTATATCAAGGGCTAGCATGTGTTCGATCTCAGCGAACATTTCCTTTTCCTTCGCAGGGGAAACTGGCCAATGGCGTTGCTTAATGGGCTTTGCTTCGCCGATATCTATGCAATGCTCTGCTAAGTGAGTACGTCCTAAACCTTCCTTCTCAAAAGAGGGTATTTTATTGATAACGCTTTCTAGTTTTTGCTGTTCGTGTGGCGAGAGAATGTGTTTAATGGGATTTTCGGCCGTATCGTCTTCGTGACCTATATCTAGCTCTGATACCGTTGGCTCTTTGGTCAGTATACTGTTTAATAGACCGAAATCTTTCCAAAAGTCTACACCTAAGTAGATGTCTTGGCTGAGAGTGGGAATTACGTAGAATTCGACAGGGCCCGTTCGATCACGATAAGTGATATCAACTACGAGTCTGCCTACCACGCGACATTCAGAGTTATTTGCTGCTCTTATTCTACCTGAACATTTGCGTAGATTCGGATGCTCTGCAAGTTCTTTTGCAGCTGCTGCTCCGATACAGCTGATTGTTGCTCCCGAATCTAGCAAGGCCATATAACTCTTATTATCTATAGCTATTTCTGTATATAATCGATTGTCTTTGTTAAGAAAAATCGCAGAAACGAGTTTCTTGCGCTGTTTTCGGACTTGACTCCAGAATTTACGTATTCGCAATGTTGAGTGTCGGGTCTTCTTCGGCTTAAGCACGCAATTGCTTACATCTCCGAAAATATGGTGTTTAGCTGCTTCGTATCTAGCTGCTCTAATGTGGAAAGGCTGTGAACTGTTTATTTGGGCTGGTAGTTTCTTGTAAGTCTGAGTTTGTTGGTTTTCCCGTTCTGAATCTGTGATCAGATCAGTCTGGGTGCCCCGTTCTATTTTTGCTATTGTGGGTGCGAGCGAGGGGCTTTGACAGACGCATCCCTTTGGTAGTTTTTTATAGGGTTGCATTTCTGACATTTAGGCTTGTATATGTTCTTAGTCCCGCATCCATAGCAAAAGATCGTACGATCTTCCTCACAATCCTGATATCTATGACCTATCTTGCCGCAGTTCCAGCATTTCTCTGGCATTCGCTGCAGCGCAGATATGTCATCTGTTTCCTGTATGCTCTCGTCTGTTTCAAGTTGCGAAACGAAGGGACGTTGAGGAGCGTAGTGCTTAATAGTTTGCACTTTTTGTTGCCTGCAAAATTGCTCGTGGATACGAATTTGTTCTCTCAGCTTGGAAAGGCTTTGAATATTTAAGTGCATAAGTTCATACCGAAGAGATGGCTTGGCATGTCGGATAAGAAGATGGACTAGCGATTCTTCTGAAATTCCGTTTCTAAGGCGAGAAACAAGTTTCTCAATTTGGAACTGGAATTCTTCAAATGGCTCTTTTTCACCTTGGCGTCGGCTGTTTATCGACTCCCAAATGTCCATGTCTGACTCGACATCTTTAAACTTTTCGCTAAACTCTCTGCAAAATTCACTCCACGTAAAGCTCTGGTACGAACGGTGAAACTTCCAATACCAGTCAGTGGCTTTTCCGCCAAAGAAAAGATGTAAGTGGTCGCACAACAGTTGGTAATCACCATTCAAATTCTGTTGTGCTAACGCACGAACTCTATATAAAAATTCGTCTGCCTGCAGACCGTCTTTGCCTCCTTCAAATTTGAGTCGCCAACTTTGAACTATAATGGGGACTTTTTCAGGTTGAACTGAACTGAAACTTCTGACTCGATCGTTTCGATTTTGGTCAGGGACTTGATTAGTGTACAATTGGGCGCTATTTGAGTTTCTTTGTTCAGAGTTGATTTGCTGCACAGACTGAGTTTGTGTCCTTCCGTCCGTTGAGGACGAGGCTCGAATGTCTAATTGAAGAGAAGACAATTGAGTCTGAATTACAGCTGTTAATTCCTGTAGTAGCTGACTTTGTTGTGATTTTACTGCAGCTTGAACCATATGGTTAATATCCTGTGCAGTTTGCTTTTCAGCATGCTCTGGGAAAGAGCGATCAATACTAGTACTACTAGTATTCGGCTGATCTAGCTGATCACGGAATTGGGCTCTGGTTGTAACGCCTCTGCGTTGGCCTGTGCCTCTACCTTTTCTCGATCTACCTCTAGATGGGTTTGCGTTAGGGGCTCTCACTGGGTTTGAACGTGCTGCAGCTGAGGTGCTAGCATGTTCTGCAGCTGACATTTCTGTGTGTAAGTTATTACTTGGTCCTGGCACTGCCTGTGCTGTGCATGGTTGCTCACACGTAGGGCATGAATTTGATGTTCTTAGGTAGCCTATTATGCAGCTCGCGTGAAACCTGTGTTCGCAGGGAGCAGACTGTAATAAAGTCATCAGCATTTAGAGATTGCTGGCAAATCTTGCAAGAAGAATCTTGCACGCTTAGGTCGAACGACAAGTCGTCGTTGCTATGGCGAACTGCCATTTCTACAAAAATATTTCGGTTTGTTTCCTTGCTATGTAATATCTGCGGTCTGTCGCTTTTGCTAATGTGCCTGTTGTTTGAGCTAAAATATCTGGCCAAATCGCGGATCGTTTCTTACTATTGACTCTACTTAAGACGGATAGTCGGTCGAACAAAGCTATTTCATGCGAGTCAACTATCGAAGTGACTCCGATAAGTTGCGTTTCAGGCATGTATTCGCTAAGTTCTGCCGACTGTCATTTATTAATCTTTGCAAGGAAATGTCTTCTGTGATCTGGATCACTCTGGTCGATTAATCCGTAAGAACTCGAATTTAATCGCATTTCGCAGGAGTGATTTCCACAGATCCTTTCGTACAGTTTCCTACCAACATTATAAACGACTGGGTAAGTTTTACTATCTGATCCTGCTTCCGACTTAAAGTTCTGTTTCTGGTCGATCAATCCGTAAATGCTCGAATTGCAATCGCATTTCCAAGAAACAACGCTTTCAATCGTATATAAGCAACATCAAATAATAAAACTAAAGGCATAAATGATTTAGTATACTGCAAAAAGTTTTGAAAATTTAATGGATGGACTAATGAGCAATATCGTGGTACTGAGTTGCTTGCTTTCCAAGTGCTGACACCATTCTGCAGTGGCTGTCAGTAGGGTAAAATGATTTCTATCGAAATAAGGCTGAAGCTCTTTCTTTCTGTAGCGCTTTCAGTGGTGTACTAGGTTTTCTTATTGAAATCAAACTAAAGCTCCTCGGGTCCCACGTTTGGGCGCCATTCTGTAACGGCTGCTGTGTCCCCTCGTTCGAGCACTATTCGGTTCTGTCCGAATCGCACTTCAAAGTTGGGTACAACTATATATATACTACTCGGATTCGTGCACTTCTAGTTCTGCTCTGAACTATGCTCGTCGGACTTGGCGTGGGTTCTTCCCTCGCAGTATATATACACGCACATACAAGAAATATAAGTGCACTGACAAAAAAAAACTACTGAAACGGTACTAACTATAAAACAAAATTGGTAAATTATACCCACTACATTCAGAGACGATCCGATGATATGGCCAGAATTAGGGTAGCAGAGGTGTTATTTGCTCCCTATCTTCACCCACCCTACCATGATAACTCGAGTATTATTTCACGGTTATCCCTTAACAATTCAGTTTATTATACTTTAACTCATTACATTAGATTTAGCTTTAGCGACAGCGACAGACCGCATAAAAGATAATTATTCACTCATAATGGGGTTTTTCTTAACCCATTTCATACATTTAACTATAAAGGGGCATTTTTAAATCGACTTTTCTAGCGACTTTTGTAAATTTTACAATATTATTATATAGGAACAAAAAAATAGGTAAAAATATGCGCTAACGCTTAGGGAGTGAAATCGCCAATACGATATGTATAAATTTTCTTGCAAATGCAAGTTCTTACTCAGACTTTACTTTAGATACTCCACCGATGCATTTCCTTGGGCCCGCAGAAGCAGCAGCTGATGTTGATTCAACAGTTGTTGTTGCTGTAAATCGCTGTGTGTGTAAATATGGTAATATTTATCGGCGTTTTCACCTACTGCGCGTAGGCATTTACAATTTAAAATTAGCTAAAGCGGGGTCGAAAGATCTAATTAGTTAAATGCCACTAAAGGGTTTTTGCATAATTTCATTTATTAAATAAGATACTTGCTATCAGCTGCGCACTTTTGCAGCTGATCAATTCGCCGCACTTGGCTGGACGCGGAGGCAGGGTGGCAACGCCGCGGCTGGCACGGGCTGTTGGTCTGCTCTCTCTCTCTTTTCTGCTCTCTGTTGATATACCCTGCGCCTTGCGCGGGATGGCGGGTATATTCGGTGCACTATTTTGTTCGGACTTCACCTGCTGGGGTAACTTCCTGCGAACTTGTTCCACTAGAAGGGCTGTATATGGCCGACAAAGGAGTTTCTGGCTGAACGATGGGCTGTAGGTGGCCAAGATGGCGGCTTTTCTTGCCCACTAAGGCTGGATATGGCCAATATGGCGGCCAACCAAATTTTCTGCGCCGGCCGATTGCAAATATGTTATTTGCGATTCTTGCGAGCGCGTAAGCGCGGGGCGCAGATCGGCCGGCAGCAGTTGCTAAGCTGTGGCAAATAAAACGGCATTAGGAGGATGTATTCACTACAAAAAAATTGCCATATATCACCTTTTTGTCGTTTTTGTTACAAAACTTCCACTTGATATTTGATCCACGCACAAAATATACTGCCGCCACAGAAATAGGCAAAGCAGGAAAATGCAGCACGTATTTAAATATTAAATTTATTTTAATACGGCTTGTGCCGTAGTGCAATTATTAAATTTCGGGGGGCAGAGCGATGCGTCTGTGCGCTATCAGGTATTTTTGCTAAGTGCAGCAGCGGTCAGCTGCAATTTGCCTAAGCGCCGATTTTCGCTCTCCTTTTCGTTTCAAGTGCAAGTAACGGCACTTGTTCTCGCAGGTTCTGCGCTGCCTTCGTACGTTGACCTCTCTCTTTCGTTCTCTCTGAGAGCGCTGATCTGTTGCTACGCGCACGCTGGGCAATGCGTGTGAGAGAGCAAGGAGATCAACTTAACGAAGGCTAACGTTTCCCCTGCGAGCGGAGAGCGAAAATGTGTGGCCAGTTGTGCAATTGATTAAAATGCCTAATAATTGCTACGCATCTAGTATTTAATTTAGCAATTAGCTGAAGGCAACTCATTATACTATATATGTTTAAATATAAAGAATTTAAATAACATTAAATAATTATTAAACTGAACGGAATGCTACAAGGACAAAAAGAGTTTAATTTATATTGAAAGCAAAACAAGCAACATAAATTGCAACTGCGTCGTTTTCCCAGTTATCTTTGTGTAATTAGCGGCAGCAGCACAAGTTTTAGGTTTTCTTTTCCCCAACTATCTGTGTAGTGTAAACTTTTGCCAGGCCAAAAATAAAACTTTCAATCGGTTGATGTATGTGGCAGGTGGCAAGAATGATGCATCAGATACGCAGCTAGAACTCTAGGTGTAGTTGGCCTAAATGGCTAAAAGAGTTTTTATTTTCTTTGGCAGCATTTAAAGGCTTCTGCTTCTGCTTCAGCCTCTGCTTTAGCTTCTATTTCTACTAGCCAACAGCATGTGCTGTCTTTTGTTTGTGCAGTGCAAGCAAACTGTAAATAAAAGCGGGTAGCGATGTATATTTGGGTTAGAGATTGCTCAAAAATGCACAGAGAGGGGCGGAAAACTAGGGGAATGCAGGGACACTGAAGGAGTTGGGCTATAAAAGCTGCCTAGGCAGTCTGTCAGGCTCACGTAGCCAAGTTCTACGGAGCATCTCTCGTTTTAATTGTGCTCTTAAAAACTAACAAACTTTTAAGAACTCTACCGAAATGAAGCTGCCCCGGCTGCTTGCCAAATGTATTATTTATGCACCGAGTCTATTCATTTGTTGGCATTTAAAACAAGCCAAGGGGCATGCAACGAGCACCCACTTCAAGTTTTTAAATTAACTAAATATGGAGCGGCGAGCAGAGTGGGAGAAATGGAATACTTGATACGGAAATGCCATAAATTGTTGTTGAGTGGGCGAAAGTGGTGCAGGTGCTTCAAGTGGAGAAATGCTTAGCAAATTGCGTTTTCTGAATGCATATTAATAGCAAATATGCATCTGTAAACACGGGCAAATTAAACTGTCTTTCAAAGCTAGTTAAATTAAATTGATGTATTAAACTAAATGGTTAGTTTCTCCAAGTCGAATGAGCTCTAGTTTTCTTTTGAAATTACTGAAAATTAGAGTTGGGCCAATAAGATTACGGCCAGCGAGAGTTGAGCCAGCGAGTGTAGTTGCATCAAGAGTAAGGCAGCGAGAGTTTGGCCAGCGAGAGTTTGGCCATCGAGAGTTCGGTCAGCGAGCGTTTGGGCAGAGAGAGTTTGGCCAGCGAGGGTTTGAGCAACGAGAGTTTGGCCAGCGAGGGTTGTTCCATCAAGAGTTCTGGCAACGAGAGTTTCGCATTAATTGATTTCCTAAATTCTTTGTATTTAGAACAATTATGTCAACTTTGACCTGCTCATCGTCTCTGCAAAATTCCCACAATTACGATGAACAAAATCACAAAAAAATAGAGAAAAATGTATAAAAATTGCTCACGATATTGCTGCCATTTGACAATTACACAAATTTGCTAAAAGGCAATGGCCATCGATGGACATGGCCCGATATGGCACACGGAATTCATCCAATTAAATGTGAGCAATGCCACAGCAGACAGACGGACACTTGCCACCCAATGTTGGCAAAATATGAGCGTCAAATCAAAAACAAAAAAAGAAGGAAAGACAAAAGCCGTTAGACGGGGGTGATAATATGCAAAGTGCAGCTAAATTGAGGAATCAGCCGGCTTAGGGCAACGGGGAGGGCGGGCGGAGGCAGCTTGTGGCATGCAGCTTGTAGTGGCAGCTGAAGCTTCGTGTCGCGAAGCACAAAAACAAAACAAAAAGCACACATGTGGCAGCAACGAAAAAAAAAATAAAATGAAAATGCAGAAGAAGAAGCAGACTGACAAGCAGGGCGCAATGGTGGGCGGTGGGTGAAGGGAGGGGCGGGGAGGGGAGGCAAACGACAGCCGCTGTCACGTGGGAAATTTTCAAGTTCAAAGCAATTTTCCAAGGCAGAACCAACTGTAAAAAACAGCGACACACACGGAGAGAAAAAAGGCAGCAGAAGCCAGCAGAACAACAAAGCGTGCACTCACGTGAGGCTGATATTAATCGGCTTTGGAATCGTGAGGCGTTGCAACACACAGAGACACACACACACATACACACACACACACACACACACAGGCACATGCATTTAGCAGGCAGTGTAAATAGTGGCAGCATGTACTTAAAGCCCAGACTAAGACCAATACACGTGCATTTGGTTCTGCCTTCTGCGGAAGCAACTGGCAAACAGGTTGACAATAGCAACAATAACAGCAATAACAGCAACATCAATAACAACAACAGCAACAACTACAACAACAGCTGCAACAGGGAAATGCCACAAGTCAATTGCAACAGTTGATGTGTGGAGGCAGGGAGACGCACACGTGACACGTTGCACGAAAAACTCACGGCAAATATAATAAATTTAGAATTATTAATTATTTTATTATTATTAAAATTTTATAAATAAACAATATTACAGGATTATAAATACAAATCAATAAAAATTAAAGCACATTAATTAATTAGAATATACAAAATTTATAAAGTTGTAATTAAATAAATTAAATAAAAACATAACTAAAGAGTTTTACAAATCAAATTCAATAAAAGTTAGAATTTATAGAATATTTAAAATAACGATATTGCAAAAAACAACAACAATAAACAATGAAAAAATATACCTTAATAAACCAATAAATAATATTAAAATCATATAAATTAAGTATACAAATCTCAAAAGAAATATGTGCTCTGTTCGCCATTAAAAAATGAAATGAGAAAATCAAGTAACAGCGTAACAAACAAGTTTTAATAGGAATTAGAATTTATAATTATCATTTGTAAAAAATTATAAAAACAAAAAATATCAATTAATAAAATAATAAATTTTTACTATTATATAATGTCACTAGAAAGGATATTATGCTATACTTGTTATGTGTGCTGTTTAGTTTTAAAATCTTGATAAATTATCGATTTTTCGATAAACATCTACCGATGATTATGAATCGATATTGTGGTGTAGAGCATGCTCTCTTGCGGTTCAAGTCAACAGTTGGGCAGTTGGGTGGCGCTTCACTTATGCTGTTGAATACGTCCCGCCCCTTGCTCTCCCCCTCTGCATGTCTCCCGCTGTTCACCTCTCTCTCTCTCTCTCTCTCTCTCTCTCTCTCTCTCTCTCTCTCTCTCTGTTGTCTCTCGACTCCTCTGTGATTAGCTCCGCCCTGGCTACTGTTTAATGACCACCCTAGGCGGACGGGCGTAGTGCGGCAACAGTTAGAATTAATTGACGTTAATAATGTTTCGATATCTAGATTTATGCTTACGAGAGAGGCAACATCAGGGGCCGATATGATATGCACTATATATGTATAGGTGTGTGTGTGTGAGAGTATTGTATTCCATCTGCTTGGGCTTCGTGTGAGCTGGCGACTGGTTTAAGAGCGTGTTTGCGTTGGTCCATTGCAACGGTTCTTTGCCAGACCCCGAGCTGTTTTACAGCTGCTTCTTTGTGTCAGCATTTTTGCATTTTCCCATTTTTCCCATTTTGCCATTTGCCCATTTTCCATTTCCCCCTTGCCCATTTCGGTTTAATGGAAAAATTCTTAGCTGCGCTCTAACGATTATCGCAACGGAGTTGACAATTCTGCCGGTGACAT
The DNA here is from genome assembly GCA_035045125.1 of Hypselothyrea guttata. Classification (NCBI taxonomy): domain Eukaryota; kingdom Metazoa; phylum Arthropoda; class Insecta; order Diptera; family Drosophilidae; genus Hypselothyrea; species Hypselothyrea guttata. The sequence goes on from JAWNNJ010001325.1 coordinate 13,526, forward strand.
AATTTAGCCATCGCTCTCATGCCGCCCATAAACATTTGTCAAGCCGGAGACAGCCTGCAAAGTCTTATGGACATCATGTTGCATGCAGCATTACGATCCGAGGCGCATCGAATGCCATTACTATAAAAAAAATTAAACTATACAGCCGATCATTTAGTTGAGAGCCCATAAAAATTACATTGGCTATAAAAATTGATGTATTACAAAATATTTGATAACAAGCAATTGGGTTTTCGAATAATTATTAACTCACAGATTGCACAGTTTTATTATTTATGGAATGCAACCCACACAAAAACCTCTAATAACTATAGTAACTTTTAGTTTTATTTTATTTTTATTATATTATATATATATATATATTTAATTTTATTTATATTTTTATAATAATTATGATTTAAATAATGTATTATTTCGACTTGTAAGATATTCGCCAGCAACTACACTTGATATAATATATTACCTTCATCTTCATGATGCCAACCACAGACTCTGGTGTCTAAGACGCTGGTTGTAGTGCCACCCAAGTGCTGAAAATATATATAAACAGCTCTAAAGGGTCACATAAAAACTTGGACTTGGTTGGAAGTGGGGGCTGGGAAGAGTAAGACAGAAACTGAAGCAGAAGCAGAAGTGGAAGCAGAAGCTGGACAGCCAGTGCGATTGCATTTCTATGCGAGGGGCACGTACCAAATCGCGCTGGGTCGTAAAAAGTGCTTTACGACAGCAGAAAAAAACCCCAAACTAAAACAAGTCCCACCTTGAAGATGGTCGTATTGAGGGGGCTGAGGAACTGACTTCGCAGGGGGTAATTAAAAAGAACTTAGCACATGGTCGCGACACGAGCGTTAATAACAACAAAAACCAAAAAAAAAATCCAAAACAAGAAAATAGTGAGAGCTGCAGAGAGAATAAAGTGACAGGGTTCATAAATGTCAAGTTCAGGGCTGAGCCACGCCCGGTTTCTAAAGGCAGGCCAAAGAGCTATTAAATGCGTTTCTCTTGTCTATGCTGAAAAGCAACAACAAAAACAAAAGCAAAAGCAAAACAAGCACTTAATGGAATCGGCAACAACTACAATGAAACGCATAATTAATTCGCTGCACTGCATCTTAATCTATGCCCTTCCCCAATGAGTTTTCGCCCTTTTTTCATGGTGAGAACTTGAGGTTTTTTTTTATTGAGTTCGCTTCCTTCTGATGTTGTTTTTATCCAGTGCGAAAAAAAAGAAACGATTCAATTTTTATGTAAACAGTTCATTGAGCCCATGAATCGTGCGGTTCTCCCTCTTTGAATACCTAAATCAATTAAAAACTAATTAGGCACATGATTTGATTGGGTTTCTTCTTTTATGATTAACACAAGCTCGTTTTTATAGAGAATTCTTTAATTGTCGAGCTGTAAACGATAAGGAAGTGCTAAGAATAGATTTACTTGATGTGGACGATTATAGAAACAAAGTAATAGATGAAAGAAATGTACAGTAAATTTGCATTTGATTTTTATATCCCAATAGGGTATATTAAGAGTGTGAATATGTATAATGTAATTTATAAAATTAATTTCACTTTTTTGTAGGCATATGTTTATATAGTTTATATTCGTTTGATCAATTGAGCGTGAAAAAGAACTCATATATTTTTAGATCTAACTGTACATTTCAAAAAGTTTATATGAATAACAAAAATTATTCATTTAGTTTTTTGTTCGGTCTGGCATTTCCAAAAGGGGCTTAAGAGCTGGCATAAATCTTGGCCAGGCCAACAACACCAACAAATTGCTGTATTAAAAATTCATTTATAATGCCCATAATGTGTGAGAGGATCTTGACAGTTTTTCTCTTTTTTTTTTATTTTTTTCTGTTGCTGTTAACCGTTTTTAGCCGTTTGGCTTGAAGCACTTGGCCTCTCCATATGTGCATGATGAGGCAACTCGTAAGAGGCTTAAGAGCCGAGTTGGCAGGGGCCCAAAATGCAAAACTGCGTAATCAAATGCATGTAATTTGAGTTTAATGAGTGTCAAAGTTATTAAAAATCATTTGTTGGCCGCTTTTGGGGGCCTGCTTTTTTTTTTAGGCAAGTCTCGACCTGGCATCGAGTTGCCATAAAAGGCAAAGTATACAAAGAGCATAGAAGCCCGTTGAGAGCCCGTTTTTGGCAGTCATTGCAGCTTAATTACGCTCATATTGGTAGGTCTTTGAGAGTGTGCAATTGCTGTTAATTATGATCAAGTTGCTGAGGCTGTAAAGCATCGACAGCTAATGCCTGACACTTTTTGTGTGTGTCTTGTAAAACAACAAGATGCCACACAATCAACAGCCATTTACATAACACACTAGCCAAACTCCAAACTCGTAACTCCACAGTTTTCCGCTCCTCGAAAATATAAAAAAACACGAAAAAAGCAGAGTGATTAGCGCAAATGCAAAGCACGCAAAGCCTAGAGTCGGGCCTCGAATCTCGGGCCTCGAGTCTGCACAAAATGCCTCTCAAACTGGCACTGAGAGAGGTCTTTTACTTATAGAGTTGTTTGGTGTCAAAGGCAACAACAATAACCGCACAGATTGGAGCTGACAACGTCATTGGGTCCATAAATTATGTCGGCTTCAACCTGCATTATCGAAACATAAATACCCTGCTAAGTAAAGCGTTAGTTTCTCGGCTTAAACGCCGCGGCCAAAGTTGTTCAATAGTTGAGATTAACTTGTTGAACTACCTGCTTAGTTGATTGAAATTATTGCACATAAATATATATAAATGTGAATATATAGAAATAAATAAATCAATTTAAATAAGTAAATATAAATAAACCAATATAAATAAACCAATATAAATAAATAAATATAAATAGATCAACATAAATATAATTAAATAAATGTAATAAATAAATGTTTATAAATTAATACAAATAAATAAAATACCAGCGGGTATTGGGCCAGATAGAGATGGACCAGCGGGAGTTCGGTCGACTAGAGTTGGGCCTGCGAGAGTTAGGCCTGCAAGAGTTTGACCAGCGAGAGTTAGGCCAGCGGGAAATGGGTAAGCGGGGGAAGGTCTAGCGAGAGTTCCGTCAGCGAGAGTTCGGGTAGCGAGTGTTCGGCAAATGAGAGTTCCGCAAGCGAAGTACGGCCTACAAGAGTTGTGCCAGTGAGAGTTATGCCAACGAGAGTTGGGCTAACGAGAGCAGCGCCAGCAGCGAGATTCACATTGATCAAGAATTAAAATTTAAATATCATAATTTTAATATCATTATCATAAAATATTGCTTATAAAATAATTTAGTTACAATTAAAACTCGTTTAATTCTGTTTTCAATTAGGTTGTTTAGGTTGTTTAGTCTCTAATTAGCCTTGTCGATTGTAAATGTAATTAAAACTTTGTTTGTATTTATATTTCCTTAACAACAGTTTCCGCAACCAGGTTGATTGTTAGACTAATAGTTTTTATTGCGTTTAAAAGTAATTCTACTGAAGCTGCAGCATTTGATATCTGTAAGTAGTCTGGGAAATGTTGCATATTTATGTGAAACCCAATGAAATACAGTCTCGCATCTAATTACATTTCCAATTAAATGTATTTAGGGAATATTCGCTTGCCCCGAGCTTTAAGTACCTGGAAAAGTATGATATTACCTCGCTGCTACTTTGATATACATATAGAGTATTTCAGGCTAATTTGGCCGCTGGCAAAAGACTTATGCTGGCATTTTCCGGACTCTTGTGAAAATTTGTTGGCTGTTGCTGCCAATTGGCATGCAACCGCGTGGGTGTTGCACGTATGAAGCGTTGTTGTTGCCACCCACAGCTCCACGCAGCTGAGCGAAGGTAATGAGAAAGGCAGGGGAAGGGAGAGGCAGGAGAAGAGAGTTACATACAGAGTCTGCTCTGGCCTGGCCATTGATTTGATTGTCGTTTGCGTTTGCGTTTGTGCTCCTGCTGCTTCGTCTGCTGTTCACATGGCGTATGATTGATGGCCCTGCAGCCAGACGCAAAAATATGAAATTAGCGAGGAGCGTGGAGAAGTTTTGCTTCCAGTTTGTTGGCTGGCCAAATAAATTGCGTTTATTGGGAAAATTGGCAGGGAAATATTTGCACGTTAAATAGAAATTAAGCAACTGGCAGTTTTTGTTATCAGCTTCTCTTACCTTTACTTTTGCTTTTGCTTTTTGCTTACTTGCAGACGATGATGATTATGATGATGACGATGACGATGAAGGTTTGAGCAGCTGCAGCACAGCAGTTTGAGCAGCACTGGCCGAGCTGAGAGCGGGGGTAAGTGTTGTTTGACAAGTCCAGACATGTCACAGTTTTAATAATAATATTTTTCTGTAGCATTTTAAATGGTTTTTGATTTCGTTTGAGTTGCGGTTGTAGTTGTTGTTTTTTCAACTGTCTGCAGTTTTGTTTACCTGTGAGCTGAGCTGCAATTCAATAACCGGTCCAAGCCCCATTTGCATACGGTTTTGTTCTTTTTTAATCGGCATTTTAATTTATTTTCATTGATTGCAACAACAACAAATCTGTCGCTGACTTAATGCTGCAAATGACGTAATACGGTTGCTCAAAAAAAGAGCGAAAAAATCAAGACAAAAATCAAAACATAAACAAAAATTAGCAAGAAATTTGAGTGTGACTCTTGTTGGGTCGTTAAGTCTTCAAAACTGTGCCATAAAAATGTATTTAAATTGTGAAATTATATATATAGTTTGACTTGGTTTATGGCCATCGATTTGTTAGTTGGTTTAGTGATTGCTATTAACTAGCTAGTATCAAGCTTATTGCAGTCAACTGCTGCCATTTATTGCTTTATTTTGAGCATGTCTCTTTGACAATAGCCAAACAATTTCAATCAAATAAATGCCAAATTGTCAGAAGTTTCACTTTTACAGGCAGCCGATTAAGGGTATTATCGTTTTGTAGAAGAGCAGAGATTAAACTGCATAAATCAATAGTTATAAAAGCATTTTTCATTGCGTAATAAAATAAATCTTTAAAGTTTGGCTAGCTTTATTTTTACTATAACTTGCACCTATTAAAAGAAATCTTAAAAGGGTATTATAATTCTTTGTAAAAATACAGTAATTAAAATTAATGCCAGAAAAAGCTAGATTTGTAATATAAAATTCTTACAATTTATAAAATTAATAAAATAATAATATTTATAAATTTATTTAATACAATTATATATATATAAATAAATACAATTCTGCCATTAAATGCAAAACAAGCACACCCGACTGATGCCTGCTCAATTTGTACTTCTATAGCATTTGCCAGGTTTCTATGCTACAGGAAGTTGTATTGTTTCTAGCTCTTTTTTCCAGTATTTCTCCATCTCCCTCAGTTTGTGGTTTGAGCATTCAGAGTCGATTTGATTTTTTAGCGTAATTTGCTGTGGTTCCTGAATTCTACACAATGCGAAGTACAAAATACCATAGGGCATCCCAGGCACACACAACTGGAAGCTAGACAAAAGAATCAAACCGAATTGGTTTTGTATTGGGAAGTTCTGACTGACGGCCCCAGGGAGCCAGATGGCCAACAAAAGGGTTAAGGGCGAACCTTGAGGCAACAGTGGTGTGTGTGTGTGTGTGTGTGGGGGTCAGAGTTAATTTTCTTATTGTATTATAGTCTATATTCTGTGCATCTCGCTCTCTGTAGTTTTTTGTGTCTCTGTTTGGCTACAGCTTCTTCGGCATATAATGATGCCACTTGATTGAAAATGAACGTGACTGGAAAACAAGTTTTCGGACTTCTTTTTTACTTTTCATAGTTGTTTCCTCTTGTAGACTTGGTCGGCTGCTGCCTTGGGGCACAAAAAATACAAAATAAAACAAAAAATAGCTAAATAAATTAGGCAAGAAACTTTGACATTGCCATAAACTATGGCAACTGTTTTCTGTTGTTAGCAGCTTGCACAATATCCTACGACCTTATTCTAGATCTTGTATACTTTTGAAGGCGCTCAGCATAATTGTATTTAATATTATTTAATTAAAACACGCCACGAAACGCAGCGAAAGTGCGACAGAAGCGAAGCAAAGAGAGAATGGGAAGGAAAGGATTTCCTCTTTCTCCTTTCCTTCTATTTCTTCGACCATGTTCTTGCCACAGAATTATGTGCGCATTTCCGTTTCCGTTTCCGGTACACGCAACACTGCATGCAAGTAGCAAGCTAGTAAACAAAATGGCGAATGTGATATACCCCCACGTACAGTGGAATGCTTACCATTAGAAGTTCATAAAAAAAACTTTGCTTGACTAAACTAAAATATTAGAAAATTATAAAAAATATTATATTATACAATACATAATTGTAATAAAAATTTAAAATTATTAAATAATAAATAATGAAATAATAATAATGATTTTTTATTTTTTTTTTTGTTATACCAGCTCCACTGTGCCATGGCCAAGGAGAGAAAAATAACAAGAATTTATTAAGTTTATAAATGACTCTGCCTAGTTGTTGTTGTTATTGTTGCAATTTTCCAATTTGTTGCTGCGTTGCCAAGGCAAATAATTTGCCACATCCAACTGTAATGAAACATCGTTTGTTCCCCCCGATGCCACTGTGCCGCTGCCTCCCCCTCTCCACCATTTGTGGCACTACTCACCCACTGAAATAACATCGTCTCAGCTGAAGCATGAGCCATTAAAACGACAAAAGTAATTTGCTTTTAAAGCTCTACGCAATTTACATTTATGCCTGACTATTCACTCGCTGTGAATGAATGAATACACTCATGAGTGTGTGACTGACTGACATTTGCAAACGCCAAAACAAACCCTGCAGCTAGACTAATTTCAGCTGAATTAATCCATTCGTTCCATTCGAAACTATAATTTGTGGCACAGTGTAAGCTGTTTAGTTTAGTAGTTTAAGCTCAACTAACTCGAGCCTTTAATGGGGCATTAGGTTGTTGGGGCACTGAAGCACTCTCCTCCACCAAGTTGCCATTTTTCATTTTTGCAAAATTTCGACAGCTGTCAGAACGCGTATACGCCAAGTGTCACAAATACTTAAGCCGTACTGCCAGCACTTGGCTGCACTTAGCCGCAGGGGAAGGCGGGAGGGGGAGGGGCGCGATAAGGACAGCCCGCTGTCGAAATATTTGACAAACTGAGTTTAACAACTATGTTGCAAAATGTGAATATTAAGTCATGCTTAAATGCTGCACAGGTTTTTTATTAACCTAGCCATATAATGAGCTCGGAAAATAGAGGAAGTTTCGGAAGTTATAGGAAATTAAAACAGAATTTAAATTATTTACGTTGAATATGCATAAAATTAGTTAGAGAACGGAAAAGAATCGGTTAAGTGAAGTTTGGGTCAGTTGGGAATAGGTCAGTTGGAATTAAGTTAGGTAAGGGTTCGTTGAGGTTAGGTTAGGTGGAGGTTAGTTTAGGTTAGGTTAGTTCAGGTTAGGTTAAGTTAGATCAGGTTAGGTTACCGGAGATTAGCTGAGGTTAGGTTGGTTTAGTTGCCGAAAAACCATAGATATGCTATAATTAAAATACTTTCCATCCGGTTTTGTATCATGTTTAAAATTCCAGTTTAAATTACTTTTTTCCAACAGCTAAATTTGCCACTATTTGAGGCAGCAAACAAAGCTGATATTAAACAATGTACGCCCTGTGTGAGCTTGATTGGCATGCCGGAATTTTGGTCAAATATGTGTAGCACCACAACAGCCCGTTCCCCTTCTCTCCCCCTTGCCACGAAGCAAATAACTGTCAAGAGAGAGACGGACATGCATGCACCCGCATAGAGCTAGAGAATCAATTGATATGGCGACACCTGGCGGACAAAATTGTTGCTTTGACAGCACAAACACACACACACACATAGAGACTCGGAGAACCGACAGCTGTCAAGTGTGGGGCTCTGCGTAACAATTGAGCAGGCTCGAGGGGCAAATAGGGCAAGTGTTGACTGTGTAAACAGTAAATTTTGATTGCGCCAAAGGTCAAGCATAATTTTTCAATCAAGCGTCTCCCCCAGCTGGGAATTGTAAATTGAGAAATATTTTAAAATTATTTGTTTTAAGTGAAAAATCGCAGCGCTCACAGTTGGGGCTTGCAAATTGTCAACCTAATTGACTTGCCATTAATAAATCAAAGCATATGTGACACTGCGGCTTAAATGCTGCTTAAAGTGTTGACAAAGTTGGAAGAAATACGAAAGGAAAAACTCTGAGAAAAGCGCAGAAACTGTGAGCCAACAACTTTTTCAATTAAAAGCGATGGGCCATAATAAACGAAAGCAGAGCAGAGCAGAGCAAATGTCAGCGTTAAAAACTTTGTGCGAATATAAATCCCGAAGATACAATGCTGAAATTTCAATTAAAAATATAATAGCAAAACGTCACTGCGCCAAACTGCAAGGCAACTGATTAAATTAAATTCCAGTCAACAATTGTCGAGGTATAATGAGCAGAATTCATTAAGAACTGAGAAAGAGCTTTGTAGAGTTTAAATTTGTATTTTGGGTATCATCGTATTATTTATAATCATTTAAAATTAATATTAGTTTGGCCTGTAGCATTTAAGCAAATTTAATATTGCCATCGCAGTTAATTTAAATAAATAAATCTAAATAATTTATTCTAATTTATTTTAAACAGTTAATTCAACACTTAATTCATTCATTATGCTTTTTACAGAGCATCTGCTAGTCGTCTACCCCCAATTTCACTTTACTTTAGTAGTTTTTTTTATCAACTCGCCTGACTTTGCGTGCCAGCGTACACGTGGCGTATACGTAATATAACAATTTAAATTTAATTAAATTTATTTTCCGGCGTCAGCTCGCGCGCTCTTATCACGCTTATCAGGCAGGCCTGCCCTTTATCAATAGCAAATGCCTTGAGTAAGAGGTTTTTTGCTTTGCTTTTTTTTTGTTTTTTTTTTTTTAATTTTCACTTGCTTTTGTTATTGTTGATACCATTTTGATTGACAGTTAGGTGGCCAAGGTAAACGACGTTTGTTTGTGCACTTCATCCACTTGTTGAAATGTATTTAATTTATGTGTTTTTGCCTTTTCTTTTACTTAAATTTTTTTTTTTTGGGTAAAGTATGCACAGTTTTTTGACCGTGACATCTTTTCATTATTTTTTTGTGGGTCTCGCTATTTGAGGGCACTGAACTGAAGCAAAAGAAATTTGTTGAAATGTGAAGCTTTATAATTAAATTTAGGGCTCTTTTTAAAGTGACGTATTAAGTGAAGTCAACAAACGATTTGATAGGGTTTGTTAGATCTAAATTTGCGTTTTGAAGTAGTTGTTATTTAAAGTAAATTGAATATTATTATTTATGTGTGGTAAATTATAATTCATAAAGTATTGAATATATAAATAGGTCAATTCAACTTCCGCTGGCCCAACTTTCGTTATTTAACTCTTGCTGCCTGACTTTAAGTGGCCCAACTCTCTATGGCCCAACTCTCGCTGACCCAACTACCATACCAACTCCCGCTGGCCCAACTTTTGCTTGTGGAACTTTCGTTGGACGAACTCTCGCTGACCCAACTCTCGCTACCCAACTCAAGAGCTGCTCAACAGCGTAGCTCGTAATCTGTAATCGACACCTGTGCAATTCCGCTCATTGACACACTTACCAACACTATTCAAACTAGTTCAACCATTCACACTCTTCACACTACAGTTCAACAATCACTTGTGGTTATTGCAGTTGATGACATTTCTGTCACCCGCTCATAACATTTTTATCTCAATTAACGCCCCCGTCGAAAAAAAGCTAACTAGCTAATACAATCAACACAGTCGCCATAAAATGCGACAAAACTGTGCGCAGACTTGATGGCAACATCCCGTGAAATACCCCCGTATTACCCCCTATATAGCCCCATTACCCCTATCCTTCTGCTGCCATGAGCTCTAACTCGACACACATTTTCAAGCTGATGCCATAAAAGCGGTTTTATTCATTTTTTGTTGCTTCTATTATTATCACATTTTTTGAGGTTAGCGTGTGAATTTAATTTGTGCATAATTGCAACGACTGCAAACTGGCAACGTGCAACGTGCAACCGACTATAAAATGTCAATATCAGAGCGTAATCAGCAGAGACAACAACAAGCTGATATGTTTTATGCCTTATGTGCTTTTTTTGCCCGCCTTGGGCAATTTATGGGGAAGTGTCTGTGCAACTGACACAATGACAGCGCCTGAATAGCTTAGCAATTGACAGATGGACACACTGACAGACTGACAGACGGACAGACGCAAAGCGTAGGCCTCTATATGGTACACAAAATAATATGAGTATAAAGCCAATTTACAAATTGCGTACGCTTAGTTTCGTTACTGGTTCGTTGCGATGCTCAAATGTAGAGTAAATAATAAATGAAGTCAAAGTTTATTGACTGTCAATCTCTATATAATTAAATCTGTTATGAATAACTCAAGATACAAACTGCTAAAAGATTAATATCCACCTCTTACTATTCCTCTGTTATTAATATTCTACCTTTCACATAGATTAAAGGCTGTTACCCAACCTTGCCGCCCTTTACAACACTGTTGTTGAGCCAGCGTTGCCACTGTTTTGACAAATAGCCGCCGCTCTTTAATTAACTGTACTCATTTATAATTTCTAATTACTATAAAATGCATTCTGATAATTAATCAAGTCTCTCTCTCTCTCCCTCTCTCTTTCTCTTTCTATGTTTTTTCTCTGCTTACAGCAATGATGCACATTCCATTTGATAAACTGCCCAGTCAAGGAGAAGCCCTCAACGAAATGTGCAACTGCAACACGTTTCAGCTAAAGGCAACAGCAGCCAGCTCAATCAAATAAATGTACAACTAACAGAGATAATTAAACGACGAAGAATAAGCATTTTGCAAACGAACACACAAAAACAAAACAAAACGGAAAACGGAAAACATTTCGATAAAAAGATTGCAGAGAAAAAGCGAGTGAAAACATTTACAAATACTTGCCCCGAACGGTTGCAAGTAAATTGAATTTGATTCTTGTCATTGGGTTGCAAGAAAAGTCGTCAAAATTACGACGTATCACCCACCCACGCCCAAAGTCAAACAGAACCCGGCCAATATGGACAATACGTCCGGGCCGGGTGCGTTTGACGATGAGCCCCCGCCGGAGCCCCGAGATGGTTGGCTTCTGGTGCGTATCCATGTGCCAGAGCTAAATGTCTACAAATGTCTGCAGTTTCCATCGGAGCGACTGGTGTGGGACGTCAAACAACAGGTGCTGGCCTCACTGCCAAAGGTAAGCTATACGCCATGTATATATATGTATATAGATAGATATAGATATGGATATCGTGTGTGTCTGTATATAGAGCAAGCAGCATGTCACGCATCGCGCATGACCCTAAAAATCATATTCTGTAACCGATGCAAAGTAATAGCAAGATATGGATAATGCAGCATAGAATCTTGCCACGAAATTTGTATAATTTATATCCGAAAAAGAGAACAGAAAACGAGATTTTGTTTTAAATATAGCTAGCATGTGGTAAATCATCCTCATAGGCATAACGTAGCTCCGTGAAGTATGAAAAGATTACGATCCAGGCGTATATCAGGAATACTACAAAGTATACCGTTAGAATTAGTCTTATATATCGCACTTCTGCCAATTACTTACCTATGGTAATCACTAATAGTGTGACTATAACCCAGACAAAGGGATACAAGATCAGGGCGATTATATGCGCCAAGATGAAGAACGGTGTAAAGCCCAAGAATGGCACAAAGAGCAATTCATTGTTCTACAGGCGATAGGCATTCATTTATCATTTATAGCTCATCGGTTATCGATAATCGATTACTTACATTATGCACGCCAATGCAAACCATCGCAGATGCTATAATGCCAAAGAACGAGAAGATCATGGTTGTTTTGAGCGCAGCATTCGGGCGGATTGTATTCCGCAGATATTCATTGGGGAAGATACACTCCATCATGAAGGCACTGCCCAGGCACAGATATATGAACCATGTCAGAAATATGCATCCCAGCAGTAGGGTTCCATTGCGCAAGGAGAAGCAGCAGCAGCAGCTGTTCAATATTTTGACAAAGTACTTGCAACGACAGGCCATTCTGTTTTGTCTCTAAACCTTTTTCAAATTTTGTTCTGGTAACTCAAAATGTTTTTGGAAGTTTTACAAGTTTGTTTGATTAATTGGTAATTTTTGACGCAAAACGCTTTCATGTCTTGACGAAAAGAACAGCCGAAACTATTACTGACACTGTAACTAAGATCGATTAATTCCTCAAAAAATAGATCTTCACAGTAACTCTCCAAAGACGAAATATTTAGTTTCTTAGCTTCTATTTTAATCTTGTTTCCATTCTAACTTGACTCTTCGTTGTAAACAAACCATCTATAGCTTCAATTAAACAAGCTTTATATACTTTTGAAACACATTTTATTAATTCTAAATGGAGTTACATTCTGCTCAATATTATAAAATTTGATTGTTTTCAGTTACTCCTTTAAAACTATTGTGACCTCTGCTTGGTCATCCAACCAAGTGTTCTTGGTCAACATTCATACAGTTAATCGCGAAAACTTCTGCTATTTTCAAGATCTGTTATATTTGTAGAACATCAGTTGATAGTTTGGTGAGCTCCTTGTAATTCAATGCGACTATTATCATTGAATAAACCAGAATAACTGTGCAAATGTAAGAGATGACAGTTACATATAAGATCAGTGGATATATATCTCAGTATATATACTCACTTAATTCGGCTGTTTGGACAAGTATAATTCTCCATGAAGCAAGGCTATAGTAGAGATCAAAACCCCACATTATCAGATACATGAGAATTATGAAAGAGAAATTTGCGATCCAAACTAAAACTAGACAACGTTTCTCCTATAGGAAATCCGTTAAAAATATATATTAAATTATTAATTCTAAGCTGAAAAATCTCACCTTCAATGCGCCAACAATGAGCATTACGGACGATACGATACCCGAGGTTAAGATGAGCGCTTGAATTAGTTGCCATTTGTGACTCTTATTAGCTAAGGGAGATATATGTAGATTTCGGATATAGAATTTAGTATTATACGTACTTATAAACACACTGTGCTGTCCGTGAAAAGTCAGCTCGACGAAGAAGAAAAATAGAAAGAAACTGCCAATGGATATACAACCACGACTTAAAGATATACAGTAACAACAACGTTGCAAAGGCATTATAGCAATTTACATACACATTTATTGGTTTCTATGATTAAAAATTTAGAATTTTGACAACAAATCCTATGAAACAACATACAATAAAATAAGATGTACGTAAACCTTTACCGATGCATGACTTGAACTAAATACAATAAAACGATTACCCAACCAAAGATATAAATACCTGTAACATAGACCAAAATATTAGCATATAATCGTAATATATGGGGTATACCTACATTCGAATATAAGATATATAAAAATCATATATATCGGCGATTGTTGTGTTAGTAATATAACAAACACTCCGCATTGAGTTATGATATGTATGCTAACCAGCACCAGCCAGGGAATAACGAAAAAACGGTATTTCCTGCGGAAAGTTTTGGATCAATTTCGCACATTTTATAAATAATATATATCTTGCCGTTATACTGCCAATGATGAGTAATATAGCGCTTAACAGCAGAAATATGGAAACGATTAGTATACGCCTTTGAACGTCAGCGTCCAAGAACTGACTCAGAACATTAGCTAGAGGGATAATGCACACATCCATGTATTAGCATATATTTTTGGTAATCTGGGACAACTTACCTGGTATCTTATGAAGCAGACATATCGACATCATTACCACGCATATGGCATAGGATATGGTGCTAATGATGCCCACGATTTTTGTGCCCAACTGAAGCGAACAGGGACATCGAAACGGACATCGAAATGGACATCGGCAGCGATTCTCCATTCTAGAAATATATATATATATATATTGTTTGGGAATGTTTGTTTTAATCGAAGGAACTTGACAGTTAGTTCCAAGCAAAATTAAAAATGACAAATGTATTTGAACTAGTCAAAATTAAACTATATATAAAGGAAATATGCTTAAAACAAAATAAAAATTAAATCAATATAAAATATTAAAAAATTACTTATTATTTGGTTATTCTTTAGAAATGTTCTACTCAGTTAATAGGTTAATTGCTCAATTCTACGATGAATTTAAAATCTATAATTCAAACAATCACAAACATAAATATTTCAACTTTGCTTTATTTGGAAAGTCGCCTAAACAGTTGAACTTTCATATTGAATTATGAGTATCTTTTGTTGCATTGCCCGCAGCTGCCACGTGCTGCATGCCACGCCCAAAACAAGTTGTAAACGTGCAATTTCAATTTTGCAGCACTTTTTTCTTTTGCCCGTATTTATTGTAAAATTTTGAAGTTCAATGCAATGCCAATTTTCCGATTGCCACAAAAGAATCAAGAAATGAAAATGCCAAGTTCGAAAAGTCGTGCGATTTTTGCCTTGATGCAAAAACGTGACGATCAAGCCGAAAAGATATTGACAATTGAATGACAGCCGTTGCCACAAAAGCCAAAAAAAAAAAAAAAAAAACAAAAACAAAAAATCAAAATGCAAAAAAGACAATGGAACAAAGAAAATAGAAAAACCTATAGGAAAATCTTAAACCAGTTTGTAGGGCTTGCGGAAATAATAAGATTGTAGTTCTGTTGCTTTAGATATTTTGTTACAGTGTAAGCTGCATTGTTTCGATTTGTTTAAGACATTCTTTTATTTGTTATTAGAATTTTAAATACAGCATTATGTCGATAATTTAACCTATAATTAAAAAAAACATCTAAGATAATTACATTAAATAAATATCACAAATATTCAACTTTTAATTAAATTGCGCATTGGAAAAATATATATTTATTCCATTTTATATTTTTTATAGATTTTTATTAATTTTATATATATATTTTTTTTTGTAATTTTTTTTTATGCTTTTTATGCATTTGGACGGTGTTTTGAACCAACAATGAACCGTTCAATACCAATTTGTTGAACAAATTGTTGCCAAAACATTGTCAAAGTCTGTCTCTCTTGTTGTCAGATCTCCACACCCATTTCAATATCAACGACCTAACACAACCCGCACACACACACACACATACACACACATACACACACATACACACACATACACACACAAACACATATGTACATGTGTGTGTGTATTGTGCCAAATTGTGAGCCGAACAAACGACCTCCAGCTAATTGCATGGCCCGGTCCTCAGTTTCGGTCAACAAGTGACAGCCACAATGGGCGTTGCAATTGTTGTTGTTGTTGTTGTTGTTGTTGTTACTGTAGTTGTTACTCTTGTTGTTGTGTTTTTCTGCAGTCTGTGTCAAGTGTATTGGGGAATTACAGCTTTGGCTCTTTTTGGCTTTTTTTGGCTCTCTTTGCTTGTCTTTTGCATAACGGCATGTGGGTGTCCAGTTAAACGAATGTCAATCCAAAGGTGTCGTGAGTGTCGTGAGTATTTACAAAAAATGGTTCGTGACCAAACGCTATCGGGCTTTTTAGCGTGAGATATGAAGCATTTGGCTTGAGCTGTCAATGGCTATAGCTAAATTTTGTGGCTGATTGCTGCTTTTAAGAGTTCTTAATGCGAAAATTGTTTACGATATTGCCGTTATTCAGAATGCCAACTATTTGGCAAAGTGGTTTTCTTAAAAAATTTATAAAAATAAAACAAGAAATTGTCATAAGTTTACCTTATAGAAATGCGAATTTTGTATATTTAAATTTTTTTTTAATTAAAAAACAATTTCAAGAAATGATTTCTTTAATTGTAACCTATTTTACTTTTATTTAAAAAGTCAAGAAACCAAAAATTAATGTTATGAAATGTTATTAATTTTATTTTAATCAAATTATTTTTTTTTTATTTTCCCATGAATTTTTACAGTATTTATTTAGTATATCTAGCTTTTCTATTTCTTTAGCATCTAAAATTCAATTTCTACAGCTTTTTCACGCCAATTTCTCGCTTTTGCCCCACTTTAGTCACGCCTTTGACTCACACGTTAGTTGTTTATGATTGAATATGCTCTGCTCTCATATCTTATCGGAGTTTTTAGCCGATATATGTGGCGTATCATAAAGAACTCTGGCTAATACCTGGCAGAGCAATTGTGAAGTTATTTATAACATTTCCCCTTCTAACGAGCTGCGATCTGCGGTGCCATCATTGCAGAAATATGCTGCCTCTCTTTGGCTTCTGTTTTGTTTGTGTTTACACCTGTCTTAACGTGGGTATTTTTTTTTATTGCAAAGCCATAAATATCAGTACATTACGTATACACTTTGAAATAATTTCACTCGACAGTTATCGGTCGTCGGCTGTTATCACGGCTGCTACTTGACTCCTCAGTGTAGTGCGGATCGCAGATACTTCTGCGTTATCACTCTGATTTGGCTTTTCTCCCTGAACTCACGCCATCAATCAATGCGTCAATCACTCAATTTGCCAGTCTGTCAGTGCTCCAGTTGTGAATGCGTGTGGGCCACATTTGTTCAGCTTTTGTTGATTGTTCTTAACTTGGTCTTAGAGCCCGGCTTCCGCCTGCTAATCAAATTAATCGCCCAACACTGCTCGACTCGACTTGAATATTTTCTTGCTTTCGTACTTTTTTCTTCTCTTTTTTTTTGTTTTTTGTCTTTTATATTATTTGATTCATTCAATTTTGTTGGTGGGCGGGCCAGTGGCAGAGCAAGCCGAGCAGCGCAGAGCAGAGCTTACCGGTTTCTCCTAAGTTGTTTTGCATGTAATGCGCAGCTTTTATAGATGCCAGCCATCGTTTATGGTCTGAACTTCGGTATTGCCAACGGGTACAGTCAATAAATAGCATGTACGCTAATGTCTACAGGTAAAAATTGCAATTTAATAGCTGAAAATTGAATACGCTCTATGGTGAGATTTCTTTTCTTTGCTTTTAGCAATTGATTTAAGCAAAGATTTCCATTCTTCTTGTGAAATCTATTAATATATTTACTATTAATATTAATATCTCTTAAGAAATTCAATTCTAACAGAAGTATTTATTTTAAAAACTCCACTATTTCAATATATATTTTACTGCTGTTTCTAATATTTGAATAGTTAAGGTTTGCTCTATTTTACGTAAATGTTGTCCAATTATTCTCTGTAATTCCCACACAATTTCTTGGGCAATTTTCATTCATTAGAAGCCATATTTGTGGTATAAAAATTACTTGATATCAAAGTGTATGTTGTAAATGATATCTAATCTGACCTTCTTGGCTCGGTGTGCACACACCTCTGGCAAATGTTGTAATCTACTTCCGCTGTGCGTAGCTCAGCACGATGGAATTTATAATATAACCAGTTCGGTGAGTGTATGAAAATCTTTGTCACTTGCCTTTAAAGTTGCCCCAAGAGAAATGCAATCGATTGCCTTCTCTTTTTTTTTTAAAGCTTTTAAGCACAATTGAAAATGTCGCAATGTAAGCGAAGAGTGAAAGAGAGAGAGAGAGAGGAGAAAGGAAGGGAAACCCGGCGACGGAGAATTAATGCTTTTGGCCAAGTCTCTGCCGGTTGAAGTTCATGACTCAGCCAGGAAGTTTATTTGCTGAAACTTGGCCAATTTAATGGCCAGAACTTGCATCAATTTAAATGTTTTGCCATTTTGGAATTAGCCCATAAATCTCACAGTCGGTAATTTGCCCAAGTGCCATTATTATGGCATAAATAATGCTTCCCCACCCTGCCACACCCACATGCGGCCATTGTATTTCGGATCGTGTAATTAAATCAAAATACTCAATGCGTAATGCTTGAGCTTAAGTGAAAATCACGTTATAGAGCAGCGCGATTTCTTATCAAAACTTCAGCCAGCGTCTGAGCATGTGAAAATGTAGACATTTTGCATAGCAAAGCCCCAATTCAACTTGCCAAGACACCAGAGACACCAGAGACTGACAGGGGCAGGCCCTAGATGCTCGTTAGATTTAATGAGACTGCATAGTTTGCGCACGCACGACATCATTTCTGCCAGCTGCCGAATAGGCTCTCCTCTCTCCTTCTCTTTCCCCTTTTCTCCTCGCTCTCTCCTCTCTAAGCTGCCGTTTCCTTAAAAGTTTCCAAGTACCCCACACAGAGAAAGCCCCAGTTAAGCTGTATGCATATATGTTCGTGTGTGGCAGCTCTATTGAACCGTTAATTTGTATGTCAACTTAACTTGGCACTTGCCACAAGCTTGCCCCTGCTGCCTCTACCCCTGCCCAGCTGGCACTATACACTCGAAAAAATAAAAAAGATATTTTTTATAGTATCATATTAACCAAGTTTTCTTTTTTTCCAAAAACAAAGTACTTTAATCAGATAAAAATCTTTTTAATTTTTTTTTCGCATGTTTTTATTGAAATATTCTTATTTTGAAAATAAAATGTTTTTGTTTATAATAAAAAATAATTATAATGAGAAATACTCTAATTGTTGGTCTTTTCAAAACCAAGTTCTTAATTCAAACAAAACTTTTAGAATTTATTTGTATAGTTCTCTCCTTGTTTTATATTTTTTTCAGTGTAATGTCGCTTTTTCAGCGCTCATTTCCTTAGCTTCTTTTCCCTACACCCAAACACACTAAGGACACATTATTCAAACCACATTTTCGAGTCCTACAACGTGCCATTGCGATTCATTCGCTGCTTGAATGTGAATGGCATAGTTTTTGCTTACGCTTCCTTATACTTTTGTCCCTCTTGCTATCCCTTTCCCTTCCTTTTCTACTCTTTTTTTTTTTGGTTTTCAATTGCGCAGCTTTTGGGCATAAGTACAGTGAATACATCGGCAACCCTTGGCACAATAAAGATGCCACTGATAAGCCCGAATTGTGCACTCTATACAGCCAGATAGTGCCAGTTTAGTTGCTCTTCCTCTATTGCCTTGTCTCTTTCCCTCTTTCCCGCTGTCTTCTCTGTCTTCTCTGTATTCTGCTTTTTCGGCATGATAAGAGGGGAATTGCGCTTGTCAGGCAAATGAAGTGGTTAAATTTTTTAGCGGCTTTTCATAGTTTCCAGTATCTGTTTCCATTTGTTTTTTCTGTTTCTGGTTTCTTTGGACGCACGCAAATATAGCAGAACAACATCTATGATTGCCTTTAGATAGGTTTTGATTTACAAGGAGAATATTTGCTGGTGCGCACATAATCATAAATTCCTAAGATATCGCTGGGTAGAGCAGTTACTTTTGTGTGTGAAGCCGACATGGCGTAAAAATAATTATGTCTATATGTTTGGCATGGCCATAAATTGCATAGTTTTATTTTTATAAATAGCATTTTAAATTCTATTTTGTGCTTAAATTATAATTTATTACATTCGTTTGCTTGGCTTTATACATTTTATTTTGTGTATAAATTGTAACCAAAAATAAATTACATTATTTTATTTGGCATAATATTTTCCATAAATATTTTTATTTATTTATATTTTGTAATTAAATTATAATATATTACATTCTTTTACTTGGCATATTATTTGACAGATATGTATGTTTAAATTACTAATATGCTTTTATTGTATTGATTATAATATTTAAGTTTATTTTGTAATATTATCTGATATTAATATAATAACTTATTTTATAAATATTTATTATATTTTGCATTAACTAGTTTTAAATTAGTTTTTTGTTTTTATATTGTATTTCCTATTCTTGTATTTGTATTGCTATAATATCTCAACTTATATATTTTTTAATCCTTATTTTTTTTTTTTAATTATTATATTTACTTTTCTTTGTGATTTTATTTTAACTCATTTTTCACACCAACTTCTGTCGCATGGGCAACATTAAACGCATTTTGCGACTCGTATACACATACATAAATGAAGGTACATGTAAAAAGCCAAACATTGTTTGCATTGTCATACGCCGCGTATGCGTAATATTTGTGTACATCCCAATGCATATATATTATGCTGCTAAACATGTAAATGTCAGACGCTTCTCATGCATAATCCTGCCAAACATTCATATGACAGCATGACGGCAACAAGAACAAGGCTTTTTTCATTTCGTTAATAATTAAATATGTATGTTTTTGTACTTTTTTAATGATTTTTCCTTTGGTGCTACGTCTGCTACGTCTGGTGCTGGCACATTTTGTTTAATTAAATACAACAAATTTACACAACGCGGCAAACGAACAAAAATAAACACGGCTCCACGAAAACAAAAAAACACATTAAATGGCTTTAAAAATGCGTAAACTGCTGGATAATGTTGAACTACGGTCATACACGGCGTATACGCAATGGCGTTGACCTCTGACCGCCATTTGGCTTGCTGCGAAAATGGAAATGGAAATTGGCAAATGGACAAACATATCATGGAATCTGATTGAAAAATTACCTGCAATTGCAATTGCATTTCATGTAATCGAATAACACACAAACAACAACCAATCACAACATGATATCGATACTTTATTGTTTGGCCCTATTACGGAACTTAATGTCATATAATGACCGTTTACGCTTTCGCCATTGACTGTACCCAATACTATAAATAATTGCAATTGCACTGAAATCGAAACACATATTGTATTGGATCTAAATCGGATTTGAATGCGTACGCATCAGGTGGCTTTTTGGTTTAAGGTTGGTGCAGGTTTTAATTTAATTTGAATTAACTAAACATAACCTTAAAACTGCATGAGAAGTTATTATTAAGTTCTAAGTATTTATTTTCCATTTTAGGCTAAATATTGCTGATTTTTAGCCCATTGAAACTTGGTTAAGCAGCTACGAATACGCCAATAAAGCAATTTTAAATGCTGTTTATTTATTTAGTTGTTAATTTAGGTTTAATATAAAGTTACACGCTCATGCAAACTGTAACAGCCACAACAAGCCGAGTAAAAACACCTACGCAAATATTTATGCAAACTGTTGTGCTTGTAGTTGTGAGTCTCTGTGTGTGTGTGTGTGATATATAAGGCAGACTCCGCTCGGCACTCCATTCCAAACTCCATTTCAATTCGCAACTATGAAATGTGTCAAGTACAGCAAACAGTTACAAATTTATGGCAGACAACGGAGCACAACACGCGACCAGAGGACAACGCCTACCGTTTGCCCCTCTAGGCTCCGGCCCCTGCTGCTCTGCTCCTCGGCTCCTCGGCTTTTCCTGCTCTGCATGCAGCTGGTAATTCAATTAAAATGCAAAGAGATTTTAGCGCTTCAGGCGCTACAAATGAAGCATGGAGCGAGGAGCGTGCAGCGGGGAGCATGGAGCAAGAAGCATGGAGCGTAGATCGTGTGTTTTCCCTCTCCTGGATATCCTCTACTGTCTGCCAGGTCCACTCCTCACTGTCAGCACAAGTAGTTGATATAGTTTAGTATACGGCAACGATTTACAATTGAGCTTTAACTGAACTATACACTTAAATTTAATTGATTTTATGTGCAGTACTTCTACATACATGCCTAAGCTCTCGCTAATTACAGGGTATCTCTTCACTTGTCACATTATTGCTTAACGTTTTGATGATTGTTTTGTTTTTGACAGATTTTTTTTCATAATTTGCTCGATTTGCAGTTATCAGCGCCCAACACGCCGCCAGTTATATTTGAACAAATTGTGTTTTATTTTTGTAACCGAAATGCAAAACTTCTGCCACTGTCTGTCACTTTATCAGCCCCTCAAAACTGTCAAAATAATATAAGAACAAAATTTACAATTCGCCCGGGGAAACAAAGAAAAATAAAAATAAATATAAACAGTTATCTTCGAAATATAGAATGTTACATACGCTTGCAAAATATTTATAGAATAAACAGAGATAACTTTTTGATTTGGTTTGTTATGGAGTTCAAAAATAACAAATCAAATTAAGTATAACATCATATTATAAAGAATAAATTCAAATATACAATTTTAAAATTATAAAATTCTAATAAAGTCATTATTGAATTAAATTATATAATAATAAAAACAATAAATCTACTATTTAATATATTGTAGATATAATCTAACGTTATACTACATCGCATAATTAATAGTTATAAATATTATATTAAATAGGTTTTAATTTTATAAAACCTCTATAAAACCTAATAAATATTCAATTTTATACTACATTTTTTTTAATCTTCCATAATAAATGTATCGGATGTTGCAGTATTATGTTTGCCTCTTTATAGAGTATTTAGATTATTTATAATGTTTTTTAAAGTTTTTTTTTTTATTTTTTAAAGCGTCAGATATTTTCGTTGAAATTTGAGCGTGGCTTGTGATGATCTTGTGACATTCCGCTTTTTTATGGTGTATACAAAAACATTTATTCATTTATTTGCCCAGCCATCGCTTGCATATTTCGGCTCTTGCTAATTTCATAATTTATTTAATTGTTTTTTTCGTAGAAATTTCATGAAGATAAAGGCAGGCTTTGTTTATTTGCTGGGTTTATTTTTTAGCGAACTGAAGCTGTTAATTTGGCCCAAGCGAAAAGCAAACAGAAATAATAATAAATGAAATTCGTTTGCTAATTTTCTAAAGTATCAAACAGTTAACAGTAAACCGAAATTTCGGGCCCATATTAAAGTATATTACAAAAGTTGTATCAATGTGTGGTGGTTGACCTCTATGCTGACCTTGACTCTGAACGGTTGTTTTGTGGCACGAATACAAAAACAATTGTCAACGCGTTTTTATATAATGAAAGTTGCATAAGGTCCAAAGTAATTGGCGCTATCAGAAGCGGAAAATGAGCAAAAACACGAAAAGGGTGGGGTAGACAAAGAGAACAGAAGAGCAGCGCAGAGAGGGGAAAGAGAAGAGAAGGGAAGAGAAGAGAAGGGAAGAGAGTTGTGTTGTTACAAAAGGCGTATAATTGTGATTATTTTGGCTTTAACAAAAGCCTAAACTAGCTCAAACTGTACCGACAAATCACAACAATAAGCACTCGAGTATGTTGGTGTGTGTGTGTGTGAGAGAGAGTGTGTGTGTGTGTCTGTGTGCTGCGGGCGTAAATTGAGCATCACAAGTTCAATTATACATCAACACACACACTCAAGTTTCGCTTACCCTCCAACTAAATTTTTAATGACACTTTTTATTTTATTTTTTTGTTTTTTTAAGTTCCATTTTATTTTTTGCACAACAAATTTTCCCATTTAAATTTGTTTGTTGGTTTTGGGTTGCTTTTCAATTTCCGACGCCCAGCAAAATTCCGCTCGATGTTGCGGGCAGCTAAAAACAACAATGAAGCACTTCCGGTTACCCTCTGTCTGTCTGTGTGTGTGTGTGTGTGCGTATGTATATGCATGTGTGTATTTTATGGATTATATTCATTAGTTTGCGTCAATTTGTTTTAACATTTATTTACACATATTCAAGCGAACATCAATGATGCAGAGGCTTCAGAACTGAGCTCGCAGTTCGGATATATTGTAGTTTATCATAAATAATTTAGTATGCGGTTCGCTGCACCAGCATTATTGTATTAGTCTAAAACACATAAATTGTTTACGGCTAAACAAGTTAAATTTAACCACATTGCGCTGGGGAACAAATGGAAAATAATGGACAAAATAAAAAAATAAATAAATAAAAATACGTACAACATTAAAGCATTTTTAGCATTTTTATATATTTTAAAATAATTATAAAATTACTGAAAACATATTTTGAATACATCTAAATAATTGCAAAAATTCTGCAAATAAATTTTAGAATATTACTATTGTATTTATTTATTTATTTATTTAATGTCAGCCATACAAAAGTGAAATTTAAATGTAGAATGTAATTAAAGTTTAGGATTAAGATATCTGGAGATAAAATCAACAGAAAATAAAATGAAAAAATTATGCAAAGCCAAATCAAATCAGTGTCAACAGATTACATTTAATTATGTACGATTTTTGATGCATTTTTTTTAAATTTTTAGAATATAAAACATATTTTATTTAATAATAAGCAATAAATTTATTAAAAATTACTTAACTAATATTTGCTTTTGCATCTCTGCTCTCTTCTTGCAGGTAAGCACAAGCAGCAACTAATTCAGCAAGTGTCATCAAGTACTTTAAGTGCTTGCCACTAATTGAGTGGCATTTGTGAGTGCATTAAGTGAGTACAATGTCCTCGAATCAGAGACGGTGTCATAATGTGATCAAATCAACTTCAGGCTGATACTTTCCATTTTCGCACTACGGCCCACTCAAGTCCGGTTTTATGGCAGGGATATCGCATGCGAGAAGTGTCAGAAATTGTCAAAAGGGCGTGGGCGAACAGAGAACTCTCATAGAGAGACATGGAGAGACAGACGGGACAGACGGACAGTCTCAGAGTAGATCAGAGCTCTACAGACAGCATAACTGTTTGCGTTCTGCTTGATTGGCAGTCTTTCTTGCCTCTGCGCAGGGAATGCAATTTGCCCCTACAGGCATTTGCCTCTGCCCCTGCCCCCGCCCCTGTCCCTGCTTCCTACTCCCTGAACCTCTTGAACTATTTAAGCGTTGAGCCCCAGCACCAAATGACACCAAGTTGCGTCCCATTGCAGTTGCGGGCGGCATTAAGAGCACCGAATTCTAGGCTCCGCTCTTGTTGCCCCTCTCCTCCCGCTCTGCTTGTTATGGCAAGCATGGCAAATATGCTGGCAATGCTGGCAATTTTGTGGGCGTGGCCAGGGCCTAGTAGAAAAGTTTGACGCCAGCCAAAAGAGCCGCAGGCGTTGGATGCAACAACGTTGCAGCAGACCAGAGGAATGGAGCCTCTGAGGACTGAGGATAGACTTGGGCATAGGGACATGCAACAATAACTCTGCGAGTTCATTGCTTGTAAAATTGACTTTCGAACAACAACAGTAACAACAACAACAACTCCTCACAAGAACCACAACAACTTTCAGCCGGCAGCTAAACAAGCCAAAGATACTTAGCTACAATTTGCAGTGCTGCCTTTCTTTTTAGCCTCTTTCCATGCACAATCAAAGGGTATGACAAGTTCGCATAGCTCTAAAAATATTTACAATTTTTTAGTGAAATTTTCTGCAATGTTTAAACAAGCAAAATCATTTTTAATAAATGTTTTATTATGACTGCGCTTGGAATTTTTTTTAAATATTATTTAAAATGCTTTTTTACTCTCAGTAAAATCCAAAAGCAAATTTAATATTTTATTTGTTATTTATGCACAACGAAAAGCATATTATTGATGCTCAGTTTTTAGTATTTAATAGTTGCTGAGAGGTTTCCATTTAGATTTAAAGCTAAGCGCATGAAACGATAAAAATAAAATCTCTCTTGGGATATTTCATATTTGTCCATAACTTTTTTAAATCTCTTTATTCAAATAATAAAAGGAAAAAAGTGTTTGATTTTAGTTGAAAAGTTGTTAATAAATGCAGAGAGCTTTTTTTTGCATTTAAAGTTCATCGCATGAAATCTCTTTCAGGATATTTTGTTTTAGTTTTATTTTTCCTATTTTACCAAAGCATTTTTCAATCGCTTTGTGCTAAATAAATAAAATAAATAAAAGATAAATACATATATAAAACAGTTGAGCTGGATTTTCTGCAATTTTAGAGTTGAAAGTATTTATAAAAAAAAATAAATAATGCAGTTTTCTCTCTTTGAAATTTATTCATATTTATTTTATTTGTAGGGTATTCAGGCTGCGGCAAGCTGAAGCTAAAGGTGCTAACTCTACTTTTTCTATTACTCTTCGTTTTTGTTGTAGTTTGTCTTTTGGCCTGTGCTCATGTATTTTGCTTACCTCTTCGCTTGGCAGTCAAAGCATGCATACAATTTGTGTAAAAGATTTTTTTCCGAATTGTTTACAATTTTTTCAAGTGTTTTTTTTTAAGTACGTTTTTTTGCTGCGTTTTGCCAACTGCATTTTTCGCAATGTTTCTAGCTCATTTGCCCAAAGACACCGAATGTCCTTCAGCGTAGACTTGGTCATACTATAGTTGCAGCTTGTTGTTTGTTGCAGTTATTATTATTTTAGTTGTTGTTGGTTGTTGTTGTTGGTTGTTGCTCTGTCTAAGTATTTGGCGGCTTAAGTTATCTTATTTTTGCCATTTGGCAAATTAAAGTGCGCACAAAAAGCCAAAAACCCGTTTCGTTTCGTTCGGTTTGGTTTCGTTTGGTCTCGCTTTGTGGCAGCAACTGCCGCACGTGCAACATGGCCTGCAACTGCCTGGAAATTGCATCTCAAGCAATTTGGCAATGCTCGAAAATGGGAAAATCGCCACGATTTTTTTTCGCCACATTTTTTTTGTACGAATTTTCGTATATTTTTTGTGTGCTGTGGCTGCCACTTGGTGGCATATTTTGCACGCCAGTCGACGCCCAAGAAAATGGAGACTAGGAGTATATATGTATGTATGTGCATAACTGAACACTGAGGACATTTTGTCGCTCTGCTTTTATCTATGTGAGGCCGATCTGTCGATTTACGAGCTGTGATATCTTGTGTACTGCCGCCGCCTGCCAATTGTCAGCCTGCTTATGGCCGTTATTGTTTGTTTTTCCTATTTTCCACAGTTTTCGCATAGCACATATTTGTGGTTATTGGCCAGCTGTGCGCCTTCGATGGCCAACTGATAACCAAACCAATTACCAAACTGTGCTATTGATATATCATGCCTTCAGAATATGTGTGCCAAAAGCCACTAGCAACTAGAGGTTCTTTCTGTATAATTTTCATGCAGAAGAATTAAGAGCTTTGCTTTAAAATTGAAAAAATAAATATTTAAAAATTATAATTAAGCATTTTCTTACTCATTTTCTTAGTACAAAAAGAAATCATTTTGTTAGACTATTATTGTGCTGATAAAAATGCTATATAGATAAAGAAATGTCCATCATTTTTTACCATCGCTTCACACTCTATTAAAGCTTTTAATGTACAAACAAATGCCATAACTTTTCGCTAGATAATTTTTAGTTGCTTGCAATATTTAACTTAACATAACCCTAACTATTTAATGCGAGTAGAAAGTCTAGAATTGAAAGTCATCTCTGCAGGATTTGCGGCTCAACTTTTATAGCAAATTGTAAATTTCTTAGATTTTATAACTTAATTTCTTTGTTGCTGCTTTAAGGCAGCTTCGACTAATTCCAAAGCAGCTCAGCTTTTGGGTGTCACCTGGGCAAAAAAAAAGTTTGTACGGCAAGTTTTATGTGAGGGATTCTACTAGGTTTGTTTCTCCGTTTTTTTTTTAACCATTCTATTCGTCCATTAGCTGAGCCAGCGCAAAAATGTTAAAGACTGCAGCCAATTGTTGGTCGCAGAAAGTTCTTGGAACTGAGCTTTACGCTGCCGATTGATTTAATGCTGATGCAGTGAAACGAACGGACAACGGGATTGATATTGGCCACGGACATAGACTACCAACAACAACAACAACAACAACAACAACAACAACAAGAACTACAACAACTACAGAGAGCACAAGCTGCTTCCTAGAGAGCTGAGCACGTTCCGTTGTCAAATATGGCTGCGGTCAGTTCTGCCAACTGCCAACTGCAATGGCCAAAAGCAACAACAATAAGAACCAGAACATGGCCGAGCAAAAACTTTAACTTTGGCTGCAGCTCTTGTTGTTGTTGTTGTTGCTGTTGTTCTTGTTACTGTAGGAACGCGCATAAATTTTCGATACCAAAAGTTGCTTTTACCTTTTGTGGCCACCCTTTTTTTCTAGACTTTTTTTTAAGATTTTTTTACATTTTGTTTTTACCGTTTTGTGCTACAAATTTGCGCCAGGCGAATTTGTAATTTTTTCATGTTTTTTTTCCTTTGCAATTTCTTTGCTGTTTTGAATACCCAAATGGAAATGGCAAAAATATGGTATATTAAGTTTGGGTAAATAATAATATATTTATTTATTTAAGATTTACACTCCCAATGCTACAAGTATATAAACTTATAAGTTATTTCATTAGTCACGATAGAAACAATAAATTAATTAAATAAGGGTCCATGGCCTTAGTAGCTAGCACTCCCTTCCTTTAGTTATTTTATTTTTTTGTATAATGATTGATATTTTGTATAATTAATCTTGTAAATAAAATAATAAATAAAATATTAAATAAGTAAAATAAATACATTTTATAAGATTTGTAGCTTAATAATTTTCATAGTTTCTTCGATAAGATTTCAATAGTTATATCTTTCAGTTTCAGTTGTTTCTATCAAATCGCAACTACATTTTAATTAGTGAGAATTAGTTAGAATCGAACTTTAAGTCAAGCACATTCGACTGTAGCGCTTGTTGTGAGGTTTGCATTTTCTTGGGGGTTCTAATTTTTTGTATTTTCTCTTGAAATTTTTGTTAAGCGTAGCCCAAGTGGCAGAGGATTTAAATTGAGGCGACTGCCTCAAGTGGCACACCGCGAGACCCGATAGAGATGACTTCTAATTCGTTGCTTTCTACGCCCGCTCCAACTGCAAAGTC
The DNA here is from genome assembly GCA_035045125.1 of Hypselothyrea guttata. Taxonomy (NCBI): domain Eukaryota; kingdom Metazoa; phylum Arthropoda; class Insecta; order Diptera; family Drosophilidae; genus Hypselothyrea; species Hypselothyrea guttata. The sequence continues at coordinate 42,006 of JAWNNJ010001325.1, forward strand.
TGCTTACCTCCTCTGCCTCTCCTCTCTTACGCTATTCTCTGCCTCCTTAAGCCCCGTTCCTCTCTCTAGTCCCTACAGTGTTGGCACTGCAATTGACCTACCTCTCGCTATGCGCAGTGGCAGCTGTGGCACTGGCAGCTACCGATTCATTTCAGCTGCGTTACCCACTTGTTAAAAATTCCTTTTTTGCTGTGCGCGAAAAATCATAAAAATAACAAAAAAATAAATAAATAACTCCCAGGCAGCTGGCTTTTATCAGCAGAAAAAACTGCACATATTTTCCGATTTTGATTGCGTTTATTTTCACACCTGCAATTGCTGGTTTCACATTGTTTACAATTTGCGAATCGAATTGCAATTGTAGCAGCAACAGCAGCAGCAACAGCAGCAGCAGCAGCAACAGCAGCTGCCGCCAGCGCTGCCAATTTAGCGGGATTTACAGTTCTATTTGTGCTTATTAGAAAGACGTTTGAAAATAATATATTTATTATTTTATTTTTATTAATTATATTTTTGTTCAATTTTCTTTATTTTTATTTCTGCATTTTTAAACATTTTTATTTTATTTTTTGTTTTACCTATTATTAATTTACTATGTATCCCTTTATTTATTTATGTATTATTTTTCAATGTATTTTAAGCTTTTTTGCGACATTTTGTTGCTGCTTCTGGCAACACTGACTGTCATTCTTAACGGTTCCATGTGCCACACATGGCGTATGCGCAATTTTTTTATAGTACTTGTATTATATCATATTATATGTATATTTTATTAGTTTTTTTGCATTTATTATGCGGCTTAAGTTTCATTTTAAGTGACAGTCGATGGCCAAGCTGATGTCTGACTTCTAGCTGCGAGTACACTGTAAAAAATTGAGCGCAATACTTGTCTCTGACTCTATTAGGCGCAATACAATGACATCTAAGTAGACTACTTATTATTATTATACGATACTGCAAGTAAGGTCTGTCCCTGGCATTTTGCTTTATCGATTTCATTTTTTATCGATTGGCAATTTGCGGCATGCTTGGTGACATCTAATTGCTTGGTGCGACCTGATTTAGCTGCTGCTCATCACTCTCTCTCCCGTTCCCCTCTCTGCGCATCAGCCTTGTTCCATTCTAACTTTCCTGTGTCGCTTTTTATGACGATCCGCCTAGCGCTTCTAGCTATTTGGGTCAGTGCACCAAAGCCACTGTGCAACGTGTTGTAGTGCAACCAGACGGAAGTTTTATTTCTGCTTTCAGTTTTTTTTTTTTTTTTTTTGCAGTATTTTTGCAAACAACAAGAGTCTCCCACTGCCAAGCGGGCGGCACATTCAACCGCAAGAAAATGACAATGTCCGGCGGCTAACGAACTTCGGGTGTTTTGTTTCGCAATTGCTCGAAATCGCGAAAATGCAAAGTTAAAACGGGTCAATGGGATTGTGGTTTTGTGGTGGCCAAAGCTAATCAGCGGAAATCATAGCATTGACACTGGTAAACTGATCTCGGGGCAAATGAGGATGCGAAGCGCATTTGATTCTATAATTTGTAGAAACTCTTAACCCTCAACTTGACATGGAAGTTCTGAAATTTAGAGCCGGTTTTGATAAACAGAATTGCCGGAAAAATTTAAGAAAACGCTGTCAACTAAAAAAGTCGTATGTCTATAAATTGATATTTAGATATATTTAACAACCCTGGTTTAAACTCTCTATTTAAATATTTTAAATATTTCCTGCTGCTTAAATTGTTCTATAAATTTAAATTAAACCAAAATCTGCGTGGCAAGTTTGTTGACATTCCTGCAGGTTTTTCATTTAAGCTAAATAAAACAAAAGCCAAATATTTGCGAGCAAAGAAATATTTAATTTCTTAAAAGAAAGGTATGCAGAGGGTGCTGCAACCCTCAAAATATATAATTTTAGCCGTAATTAATTCTTAGGTGTGTCTATATCTACAGATAAGGGGAGAGGAGAGGATTCTTCAACTGCTGACATAGTTAGGTGGCAATTGCAGCTAAACAACTTGCCGCAGATTCATGCAATTGAAAGCTGTTGGCCAGCTTGGAGTTCTGCTTTTTGCTCATTTCTTTCATTCTAGCCAAATCGATTAACGCTCCAAAGAGTGGGGCCAATGTGGCATCAGAATTGTTTCGACACGCGCAGCGTGCTTGACTTGTTATTGTTATTATAATGCGACTCGCTTGTTTGCAATTGTTTGTTGTTTGTTGTGTGTCTTGTGTGTCGTTTGTGCCACATTTGACCATTGGCCAATGACTTTGACATAGAAACGAGCAGCCTTTCACTGACCACTCGCCAGTTAGTATTTCTGGAAGGTATATATGCCTCTATATATACATATGCATGCCATTGCACTCGTGCCACGGTGGGGTCACATAGAGTGGAGGAAGGGGGGAGGAGCAGCAGAGGCAGCTGCAGAGCGGCGTTGAGCACGCACCATGGCTTAACTGCCACCCACAAAGCGCCCTAGGCAGTGCACCCCCAGCACACTCAGAGAAATAAAAGCGTATTACATTTGACTACACTCGGCAAAATAGTGAAAGAAATCAAGTTTAATAAGAATTAATATAGTAAATAAATTCAGAATAATAAAGGCAATTTAGTCCCTGCATACTCAGAGAAACATTTAACTACACTCGAAAAAATTAAGAAAAATATTTACTGATATTCCAGTTCCATTCGGCTTAGAAGTCAAGCAATTCAAAATTATTAAAGCAATTGCTTAGTTAATTATAGTGCTAGAATTAAGCAGTACTTGCTTGATTGTTTCTCCGAGTGCAGCACTATGGGGTATGGGCATTTCTTTTTACGTCTTTACGCCTTTTATTTGTGCTCTGCTCTCTGTTTGTTTGCGTATAATGCAGTTGCTGCCCCCTTGGCAGCCCCGCTCTCCTATGAATATGAGAAATGTTGAAAGCATTTCAACGGTGCTTTAACCCCACGATAACAACAACAACAACAACAGCAACAGCAACAACATCCCCTTTGCCAACACACCTTGTGCGCTACGCTCCCCTCTGCTCCTCCCTTTTGAACCTTTAGCGCTGTCTGCGGAGACAGAGACGCTGAGAACAGTCCGTAGTCTCTCTAGACTCTAGACTCTTGGCTTCTGTCAAATGGGCAGCATTTGTCGCATGTTTGTTGTTGCTGTTGTTGTTGTTGTTGTTGTTGCAAGCCTAGACAAACCTACACAAATTTGTTACGTACTTTCCTTGGCTTGACTTTGAGTTCCAGTTACAATTTCCCCCCAGTTACAATTCCCCCACCGCCCCTGGGGGCGCAAATTCCCCCTCAACGACAATCATAACCGTTATTTATATGCCCATGTTTATATCTATGTGTGTGTGTGTGTTTTGTTTTAATGTCTGCTCTGTGTTTGTTTGTCATATTGTATTGCTGTTGTTGTTGTTGCAGCGGCATTTCTTGCATGTCTGTGTAAATATTGATTTTTTTGCCTGCTTGATGTGGGAAAACAGCAGCTAGACATTTGTTTAGGTTTAGGAAATTTGAGCTTAAGCTGTGACTACATTAGTTCTAACCTTTGCAGTATACAAATTACTTGTATTGCAGTTAATTGAAAAATTGAGCGAAAGAGAGTTTAGGGAGAGTTTAGATCTTGATATATGAATATATACCTCAAAAACTTGATTCTTGGCTTTAAAATCTGCATTTGTTATCCAAATCCACCCATGTTTGGCTTTTTATGCATTATTTTCCATTACGAATCATTTAGGATCAAAATTAATCAAATAAAAATTTTCAAATTTTTTAACTTCTAGTATGGCCAAAAAAATATGAGTTGAATCGTAAAAAGTTCTTTGAAACACGATTTATGTCGCTAAAATTTAGATCTTTTCACCAAATTCATTCTTGTTGGAGTTTTTATGCATTATTTCCCATTAGCATTATTTAGGATCAAAATTAGACAAATAATAAAAATTATCGAATTTTTTGGCCCTTGGTATAGTCGTTAGGTCGAAGTTTTTTACGTAATACTTATATACCTAAAACCACAATTTTAGTCCCCCAAATCCACATTTTTGTCCTACAATCTTCACTTGAACGTAGGAACCCTCTAACTTCAAAGTCTGGCAATTAAATAGATCCAGGCTTAATTATTTAAGCCGAACTGACAACACTACTTTAGACTGAAGTCGGGTTAGGAATGTGAATTACTGCAATGCCAGTTAATCGCTGAAAGTTCTTGGGAACAATAGCTGCCACTCTCTCTCTCTCTCTACTCTCTCAGTTTGCCTCTCTTCCCTGCCTCTCTCTCTCTTTCTTGTTGCAGTTGCACCTTTCTCTATTGTCCGTCTCTGTCGCAGTGACATTCTCTTCTAGCCGTGTTCCTTTTTCACTGCACTGTCTGTCACCTGGAATGAAGGAAGGCTTGGAGTGAAGGCACGCGCGTGTCTTGCGTCATGTTGTTGTCCACGAATCCTTTGCAACTACTTTACTTGCAACACTTTGCTGCACTTTTAGTTTGGCCAAAGCTGCCTGCTGTCAATGTCCTTTGGCAGCGAACAGACGGACATGCGGACAGACGGTAAGAGATGTTTGTCTGAATGCAGCCGAGTGTAAAAATATGAATGGTGAATGGGCGTCTGGCCACGCCCACAGCATCTCAGGGGCAAATAAATTGCATATGCAGTGAGTGTGTATATATAGTTCAATGCACTTGGGCCTAGCTGATGCTGATAAATGTTTAGTCAGCGCCGACTGCACAGAATAGGAGAAGAAGAAAAAAATAAAAATGAAAAAGCGTCTTGCAACACTTTCTTTGCAACACTGGCAATCGGTAGATGCAACAACAGGGCAGAGATTCTTGTGCCGTGACTGTAGGTGGCGCAAGACAAGCCGATGCTACATGCAACCGCCACAAAATGCAGCCAAACGAAACTAGTTTTTTATGATAACAGACAGTCAGTTGCTGCAGACTGCCAACTAACAACAGCAGCAGCAACAATTGCAACAACAGCAGCAACAGCAACAGCAACATCAGCAACAGCAACAACAATCTATAGCTGCGCCCTTTGGGCAACAAGGAGCGAACAAACAGAGTTTTAGGGCCCATCCTTTTGGGTCTAGTCAGCAGCTCCTACTGTTGCCTCTGCTAGGGCCAAAGTTGTGGCTCCTCTGTTGCTCTTGGCGTTGACTTTGAAGCTTTGTCTCCTGCCGGCGACAATGCGTCATTGACCTCAACCAAAAAGATGCGCAAAAGATTCCAATAGACTGCAGTCGGATGCAACCGACAGCAGAATATCCAGCATCCTCCTTTTCAGCATCATACGAAATGTTGCAGCATTGTTTCTGATTACTTTTTCTTGCATATTGTTTCGTTAATAAGTTCTGTATTTATTAATAAATTGCAATTTGCTTTTCAGTAAAGATAAATAAAATGTTAAGGAATATATTTTCCAAATTTAAATGATCTAGCTCTTATAGCTCCAGAGATCGCTAATTTTATACAAAAAGACATACGCACTCTCGACTTAGCTCATCGACCTCATCAGGTTTTAACCGTTCTGTCTGTTATATTTGCACAAGGTTAATCTACCCTGATTTTAGACATTTTTTGAATACAGGGTATACACATGTGGCAACTCTCTGTTGCAACTCCTGCTGTGCGCGTCCGAAAGCAAAAAATATTGCCAATTGTCAGCTATATGCATAACGACAAAGGGCCAATGCTCGCATAAATTAGCCACAAAAAAATCGCCTTTCGCATGTGTCAACTGCCCACTGCCACGCCTACAAACAACAACAAAGCTCTAAGGGCTAAGGCCAAAAGTATACCCTGTAATATTATGATACACTCTCTAACATAGATTGAAGTATACGCGCATACTCCCGCTATATTCGATCAATACAGAGTATAAGAACTGCAGAGCACAGAACTCAATTAAATACAAAGCGCCGAAACCGAAACTGAAACCAGTTTCATGGCTGGACAGCTACAAAATTGAACAAGCTAAGGAGATACGTTGGAGCTTAGAGAGGAGATGGGATAAGAGCTGAGGAAGCCGAGAGACGGAGAGGGGGGAGGACTTGGGCCTGGGCAAAGGCTTCGGCTTTAACTTTGACTTGAACCGAGTCGGGAGCGGCATTGTGAAGTGAGAAGAGTGTGGTGGAGAGTGTGGTGGAGAGTGTGGTGGAGAGCGTGGTGGAGAGCGTGGTGGAGAGCGTGGTGGAGAGTGTGGTGGAGAGTGTGTAGAGTGTGCTCTGTCTCTGGCTGCGCCTGCGCATTGTTTGGCCACAGAACTCTTACTCTAATTCAAAGTGATGCTCCGCTTCGCTTTGGTGGTGCTCTGTGGTTCTCTGTGGTTCTGTGGTGCTCTGTGGCTCTGTGGTGCTCTGTGGTTAACCACAGGCATCTGCGGCGAAACGAGCAAAATTTATAAGATGATGTGCCATGGCATGCCAAGCCACGGCCCATGCCCGTAGAGCAGTTCTTGTGTATTGTTCAGATTACATAAATTGATGTTGAAGCTGCAACTTGAGACGGGCAGGCAAAGGCAAAGGCAAAAGTGGCAAACGCTGTGGCCCCAGCAGAGCGGAGCGTGTTAAATGCGCCTGGGGGCATCCACATAATTTTGCAACGCAATGACAGTTGGCCATCAAAAGGCATTTCTATAAACTATCAAGAATTATCATAATCAGCGTGAAGAGCGAGAGAGACCCAGTCTACTATATAATTAGATAAAAGCCAGTTCTGTTCAGTTCAGTTTACGTTCCTTCCCAGCATTAATTGACCTTCCTTTCCGTAGTTCAACCAACTAACTAACTAAACTTGGCTTAATTTATTCAAATTTATTTGCACACTCTAAAAAGTTGTTCACATTTGCACAGGTGAGTAAGAGTTGGAAGGTTTTTTCGGCACCGGAAATTCTCTATTGAGTACATAAATATTTACTCAGCGAATGCAAATAAAAGTGGAAGATAGAGCTGGAGTGGGATTTGAAGTGGTGTTAAAGTATTCAGCATTTGTAATTAATGCGCAAAATATCTAAATTGAATTTTTACAGTTCCATGCTCTCAACTTATTTCTATTAATAAATTAGTTGAATTTTTATACAAATAAATTCTGAATAAATAATTATATAAATAATATACAAATTTATTACAAACATATTTTGCAGTTTTAACGATTCTTGTGCCACTGTAAAATTTTCAAAATGTCCAACGGCTTTTTATATTTTCTGCATTATTTTTGTGCAAATTTTGTCAGATCATTTGGTTGCTTCGTGTAATCCGATACCAGCAAGAGCCGGAGAGTTGTATTTTAAAGCAAACAAGTGTCGGTTGTGGCTGAGGCAGTGACTGTCAAACTGTGGACTAACATATTCCGAAAATTCACAAACTCAAAAAAATAATTAAAAAAAAAAGGAAAAGAAAATGCTGACGCTAATGAGACCATAAATGTAAGAGCTGCCAAGCAGACATAGCCGACTCTAATTGCTGCAATAGAATAAGATTACGAGCAGCTAAGCAACAGCAGCAACAGCAGCAACGGCAGCAACAATTGCAGCTAAAAAACAGCAACAGCAACAGTTGCTGCTGCAGCGCAGCGGCAACAGATGGCGACCCAATTGCAAGTGGCCGCTTGGCCAACAACTGCTGCTGCTGCTGCTGCTGCTGCTGTCAGTCTGTTTACTTTTTGCTGGCACTGTATGTAGTACCAGCACTAGTATCTGCCATATATTATAGGCTATATGTTTACCTGCTGACCGAGCGATCGTCTGTCAGCTCAGTTAAACAATTGCAACAGCAACAACTACTGTTTGACAATTTATCAATGGTTGCCTTGTCTCAATGTTACTATTGTTGTTGTTGCTATTGTTGCGCGTTGCTTTTCTCTCTTCTTATTGGAACAGGAAGTTGCTTATTTGCAGCAAGTGCGCATCGCATTGACATTTACGCTTGCTGCTCTTGAGCCGACCAACAACAACAGCAACAACAGAAATTGTATTGAAAAAAAGAAGAAATAAAATAAAAAAGACTATAGAATTACCACCCAATGCCCACTGTGCCGATCTGCCTTTACGCTTTTTTATCGCTGCTCTTCTCTGCTGCTTGGCGATTTTTCAGCTGCTTGGCAATTGGTTTTTATTTAGCTCTCTTTGGGTATTTTACATTGATTTATGGCCCTGCACTTAGCAGGCAAATGCGCCGAATGCAATATGATTTTCAAGTGCCCCATTTCCCGGCTTCAAAATTACAAATTTTACAAATTTACAAACTGAGCTAAATTCTAAATTGCTTTTTAGCCGGCTCTTGTGCCGATAATATATTCATTTATTATTTAACGATATTCTAGATTACTTTAGAGGCTTTTCTCACCAACTTGAGCAGTTTGCTCCGACTGATTGACTGACTAACTTGCTATGCTCGTTATTCCCTAATGAAAACTCCAATATTATCTTTATGCATTCTTTAAATTGCTTCATTGACGAGATCAGCGCGTTTCCCTCACTAATTTAAGGCACTGATTGAAAAACTGTCGTAATTCTATGGGGGAAAACTTCAATATTATATTTTTGCCACATTATTTAAAGCATGCAACGCCCATTGGCAGCTTCCCGGTATGTTTTATGCGCATTTCTGCTCGATTGGAAAATCGAAATCAAAACTCATAAAATTGTAATTTGCAGCAAACAACTTGACTTTAAGCAGACGCCCCCCTCGGAAAAAGCAAAAATAAACCCCAAAAGTAATGCCAACTTCAGGCAGCGGAGGAAGTCAGAGGAGTAGGTTGTGTTGTCGGCCGGGACGTGTCTGCAATTTGCATCTGCATGCCACGTGGCAAGGGGGCAAGGGGGAGGCTGAGAGCCGCAGAATGTTGCCAGGGTAGCTGGGAAGAGGGTGCTGAGGTAAGGTTAGAGTGTAGGTTGAAGGCGCCATAAAACCCATTTGGCGCACAGAAGTTAACGTGTCACAAGAGGGGTGGGGGTGGGGGAGGGTATTCTGGGCATTTTGGTGGGCGTGGTGCTGCCCGTGTCCCCGTGCATGTTGTGGAAATTTATGCGCCGAGGGTGGATTCCTGTGCAGGGTTGCATAGCTGCGATTTGTAGCTACATAACAATAGTTAAAAGCCGGATATGCCTCTTACAGTTGCCGAGTTATGCTATGCGGGGCTAGTTTTCCGTTTGTAGTGGGCATATTTTATGGAATTAGCTGAAAATGTACAATTTATATATATTTCCACAAGCATTTTTAGATATTTTTAAGCTATTTGCAGAGATTTTTATATGGAATAAATAAAACTCTATATTTATATGTTGTAGAAATCACGTAATGCTGGATTAATACCTGCTATATATTCTATCGGAAAATTGCTCTTCTAATTCATTATTTGCTAATTCGTATTAGCTCATATCCATTGCAACTCTGTGCGCTCAATGAATATGCGTTTTGCAACACTGCACGACTAAACACTAGCATTAGAGTTAGTCCTAGGGGCTTAACAATGTAGACTGCTGAATTTAATGGGCCACATTTATCACATTTACGCATTAGGCTAGCAAAGGTGCCCAGGGGTTGTGGAGGAGGGTTAGGGGGACTAACAACCAAATTATAAGCCGAAGCCAAAAGGCAGTTTCACATGTGTTGCAGAACACGCACTTTGCATAATTAATGCAGCAGGCAATGTCACCAGTTATACACTTGAGACTAGCTGCAAAGTCAAAGAGATACAGAGAGAGAGAGAGAAGAAGAGAGATAGAAGGGAGAGAGAGGGAGCTAGATTTGGAGAAAGAGCATTTCCCTAGACGGAAGCTGTGGGATTTGCCAGAGCATTTTTGTATAATTAAAATAAGAAATTGCCACTTAAAGGCGAACGCCTTAAATTATGAATGCAATGTTGCCGAACGCTAGATGGCGCTGTTGTCACGCGCTCATTAGTGTGGCATTGTCAAAAAGTGGGCGCAGATGCAGGCAGTCAAAGAGCAGGCGGCAGGAAGTGTTTACGAGGGGAGTAAGGAGAGTTTGATGACTGTAAAAGTGTGTAATGAGTGTGCGAGTGTGTGTGAACAACTTGAGCACGTGAATGGCACACCTGATGGCATAGAGCTGCCACAAACAACACTCTAAACAAGGCGATTAAACACGCATGGTACACTTGGAAAAATAATCAAGCTAGTAGCTAAAAGATGTTCAAATAAGCTAACAAACCAAAGTTATACACACATAGAAACAGGGCATCCTACTAATGTGAACTATAAATAAATTTAAAAATAAATGTATAATTATTTCTTCGAGTGTATAGCGTAAAAACTAACCGCTTTCTTTGTTATTTCACTTTATTTTTCAGGAGCTAAAGGAGAGCTTTAACTATGGCCTCTTTGCACCGCCTGCCAATGGCAAAGCTGGCAAATTTCTGGATGAGGAACGACGCCTGGGCGACTATCCGTTCAATGGACCCGTCGGCTATCTAGAGGTGAGTGCAATTGCATAAATCTGTAATTCCAATTCCCACAAACTATCATAATTCATACGCTCTTGCTCGCAGCTCAAGTACAAGCGACGTGTCTACAAGATGCTCACCTTGGATGAACGCCAGCTCAAGGCGTTGCACACACGCGCCAATCTGCGTCGCTTTCTGGACTGCATCAACGGTGGACACGTGGAGAAGATTGCCAAAATGTGTGCCAAGGGCCTCGATCCCAATTTCCATTGCTCAGAGAGCGGCGAGACGCCCCTAACGGTGGCCACCGGCGCCAAGAAACCCAACAAGCTGCTGATTGCCTTGGTCAATGGCGGTGCTCTGTTGGACTACCGCACCAAGGATGGCACCACGGCCCTACATCGGGCCGTAGAGCACGACTCGTTGGAGGCAGTGAGGTAGGAGAGGATCTATGAAGTAGATGGAAGAGTTAAGCTTGTAGTACTCTATTTATATTATACTAGAGCAGAGAGAGAGAGAGAGAGAGAGAAGATATTGTATATAGGACAGTTGATCTCATAATGTTTTATGTACTACTAGAAATATGTGTATAATTTTATATATACGTATCCTAAAAATCTTTTGATTTATCTACGTTTCAGCACGCTGCTTGAGCTGGGCGCCTCACCCAACTATCGCGATGGACGTGGCATTACGCCCTTGTATATATCGATAACACGCAAGTGCGAGGCCAAGATCACAGAGAGTCTGTTGCACGATCATGCCACATTGGGCATACAGGACAGCCAGGGCTGGAATGAGGTGCATCAGGTAAGAGTTTCCGGTGATGGATTATATAGATTTGAAGACCTGGTTGCTGGCACTGAAGTATCCCGCCAATCCCTAGCTCTGGTGCTGGGTATTCCGCCTTGAAGTACTTCGTAATACTATTTTTTTTTCAATGCTAATCAAAATTTCGCATTTGTTTTCTCTCTTTCTCTTTACACTTTTGTCTAACCCTAAAACACGCTTGAATCTTAACTATACTATAATACTTAAAACTGATATAGGCCTGTCGGCATGGCCTGGTACAGCACTTGGAACACTTGTTGTTCTACGGTGCTGATATGGATGGACGTAATGCGTCCGGTAATAGCCCGTTGCATGTTTGCGCTGTTAACAACCAAGAGGCTTGTGCTAGAATGCTTCTCTTTCGAGGCGCACAACGCGGTGCCCAGAACTTTGCCAACCAAACTCCCTATCAGGTATTTACGAAACGACAACTAAATTTAATCTATTAATTCTTTTATTCATATTACAACTAAGTTGTAGTTGATTAGTTAAGTAGCTCCAGTATCTGGTACTTTTTCAAGTAGTATTCGCTTGTAGCTGCATCCAATATAGATTTTGTAATACGAGCAATTTCCTGAGCCTTTTTCCTAACATTTAACTCTATATTCCTTAGGTTGCGGTTATCGCTGGCAATTTGGAACTAGCCGAGATTATTGAGAACTACAAATCGGAGGATATTGGTGAGTTGATTAAACCCAGAAGTTTGAGCCTTAACTTGATCATCAAGCAAACATTCATTCACATCTACATACAGAGTAAATTTGGAAATATTTGTATGAATTCAATTTAATATTTTAAAAATTTACTCTCATCGACTCGTACATTTGACATTGACATTCGTATCACATCATCATCTTCCTCTACCCTCGCCTCGTTTACCCCAGTCGAAATTCGTTCTATATAATTTATTTTACTCAAATTAACTCTACTCAATCTATAGCATATAGCAAAAGCAAAGCTTAAATTGCATTAAGTATCTGTAACTAGAGTTGTTTTCTTTATCCATCCAATTTCCCTATTTAGTTCAGTTCTTAAGACACTCTCATCAAATCTCAGTTCATCATCAATCAAATCATGAAACTCTTAAGGCTCTTAGTCTATCAACAAAAACCAACTTGTATAATCATATGAAAATCTCTATATATATATAACAGATTCTTTTCTAATATTTGTGTTGCCATTTGCTTGTCGATTTTGCGATTTTTCGATTATTTAACAGACTATATTCCTATACAACCTATATGCATATAATCATATCAATATCTATCTATAAATAATAATTAATTAGCCGTAAATCGTTACAACTTTTGCTCGTTACATCACACATTTCTCTCTATCTGTCTCTCTTTGTTACTCTTGGCTGTCTTGTTCAATGTTTTGTTATCGTTATCGTTATCGATTTACCATGTATACATACTCTATGTTTCTCATATCTATTTAGCGAGCTTGTTGTTGTTGTTGTTTTGGGTCATTCCTAGAATGCCTCTGTTCATTTGCTATTTGTTACGGTCTTTTTACTATCGAGGCATCACATCCGTACACTGACAGAAAAAGAGCCGTAAGTACTGTAAGTAAATGTGTGCCCTACGTGTGTCTTAACTATTTACATTTCTAAATGTTAGCTCTTGGCCACGTTTGGCGCTAGGTCTAGGGAGCTGTGCTAATTCCCATAAACAATTTGCTTTACATTTTACTATTTTGGTTTTCTTTCAATTTTAGATTGAGTAGAGCGCCAGCTAGAGATGAGCAATGTTAATGTCATGTTGGGTTCATATGTTATCGAACAGTTTTATGTTAATTCAAGTAATCAAACTATCAGCTAGACTTTTAAAAAATATGCACAACTTGGAGAACTTAGCTAAAATCTAGAGATGAATTAAAGCCTTGAATAAACTGATTATATTATATCATAAAATTTATTAGTAAATAGCTGATATAAATTAAAAATATAAAATAATACATTTTATAAATTTGTTTCATTAATTTAATTTTGACTTGTTAACAATAATAATATTATGTAACAAATTTGTAAATTTTTATCACATTTATGTTCATTTGTTTAATTTTATTTTCGAACTTTTGACACAACAATTTTACTAATAGAGCTAAAGTTTCATTAAAGATTTATTTGTATTTTATTTATTTAATTATAATTTGCACAAATCGCATTAAATTTGCTCATCTCTAGCCACAGTTCATGCCCCATAAGCAGCACGTTTGCTGCTCACACCCTCGAACTTGGCCAGTAAAATGTGACAAAAATACATAACCATAAACATAACCCGGCAAATATGTAACAGATATTCGTAATACCCAGAGTCTCCCAACCCCTCTTGACCCCCACTGCAGAGACATAAATTTAGCTCTTTAGCGTAGAGAGCAACGACTGCAAAACGACAGAAACTTCTTACAGACCACATACACACAGACACAGCTACACACACATACATATACCCATACACTGAGCGAAATATAAAACGAGAAAAAAAACTATCCTTACTCATATCGCAGTGCCCTTCCGGGGACCTCCGCGCTACAATCCGAAGCGTCGCTCGGGCATCGGCTGGCTGAGCGCCAATGGGGCCGCTGGTGCTGCGCTGCTGGCGGCGGCTGCCGGTGGGCTTGGTGGTGCAGGTGGTGGGCTGGGTGGTGTCGGTGGTGTTGGTGGTGTTGGTGGTGCAGGTAGCCTAAATGGCAGCCTAATGGGCACACTAACACGCCAGCAACAGTTGCAGCATCAGCAGCAGCAGCAGCATCAACAATTGCTACCACCGTTGCACCACATGCACCACCCACATGCACACACACACCACCAGCATCAACAGCAGCATCAGCAGCAGCATCAGCAGCCGCATCTGCAGCTACATGGCCCGCCCTCGCCCTGCCCCTCGGAGCATATGCTGGGCGCCTACAGTTCGGCCAGCTCGAGCCTATCCGAGGGCTCGTCGGGACACCGTTCGCATGAGGATGACATCAGCATTGTGACAGGTAAGAGCGTCTCCTTTCGAGCATAATTTGAATTTAATTTCCATTCAATTCGAATTTCATTTAAATGTAATTTTAATTTATAATTTAAATTTAAATTAAAACCTAAGTTTAGTCGTTACTAAGTCTAAGCCTAATGCTTTTCATTTCGCTGTAAATACTTTCCGTCTATTCGCTGTCCTCTCTTAATTACTTAAGATCTAATCACGACTAAAGGTTAAGTATACGAATTTCTCATAATTAATTAATTCATAAATAAATATTAATTACAATTAATTACCATAAGCATGACTCTTAGCTTAGATATCTTTAAGAGTTGTTTGAACTGTGCAGTGTTCAGTGCATGAGTTTATAAGAAGCAACAGGCCTATTACAGTTATCGATTAATCAATAATTGCAACATATATCAATTTATCGATATGTGTTGTAAAATGCAAACATCAACTGTACTTATCATACTCATTCATAATAATCGCGTTAGGACGACATTCGAAACGAATTGAACTAAAATATAATTATTTTGTTTAAGCGATTTTTATCGATAATTTATTAAGCTCTTCACTATTTCGTATATTCACTATATATTTTGTGGACAATAACAATTGATAATTGTGACATAAATTGTCCATAAATTATATATAAATATAATTTATAAAACTCAAATCGATTACAATCGATTGAACGATTGCATGCAACTAAGTTATCGATATCAAGTAAAACTGAGCGTTTTTAAGGCAAAGCAAATGCCATGTACTAGCCATGATTCGATTTCTATTCATACCCATCCAATGAATACCCCATGAATCATGAATGCATTCGTTTCGCACCCACACCCGTTGCTTCTTACGCTTGATATCCGTCATATCCCGCACTGTATACCGTATGCTGATAATGCGCATGTTTTGTGGCCATCTTGAAGTGTTTGTGTCCAGCTAATCCTGGGCAGTAATCCCTAGTCTAAACGCAGCATTAATCGATGATTCTATTGATATTCGAACACAGATAAATCTCTGGGCGATACCAGCGACATCATCAGCGATTCATCTGGCGTGGGCACCAATTCGGACTCGGCCGCCTGCTCCATTGGCCATCCGAGCACCACGGTGGTCTGCATGGAGCCCTATGCGGGCAATACGGTGGGTCACATTCGCCTGCAGCCCGGTGACGTCATCGAGGTGGTGGGCAGCACCGACTGCGGGCTGCTGGAGGGCTACGTGAGGGGCACCAATCAGTCGGGTTTCTTTCCGGCGGACTGTGTGCAGGAGGTGAATCTGCGACAGAAGCACATTACGAACGTGATGACGGCCAGCACTGGCATGGCACCACAGCAGCAGCAGCAGCAGCAACAGCACGCGGTGTTGCAACCACAGCAGCAGCAGCAACAACAACAGCAGCAGCAACAGCATCAGCAGCAATCCTCCTACCAGGGCTCGCCACAGCTGAGTCTGGGCGGGCACTCGGGCAGCTCCAGCACCCTGCTGCAGCAGCCCCACCACTCGCCCTCGCTCTCCCTCAACAGCAACGGCTCCCACCAGCAGCAGCCGGAGCACAGCGGCAACTCCAACTCCATTGGCCAGTACAGCAGCGCCACAGCGCCCAGAATCAAGAAGGGGTAAGTACTTAGAGAATTATATCGATTACTGCAGTTATCGATAGATAAAAACCGATATTATTTAAATTCCTGTTCCAATCTAAAGTCTGTTACCTTGCAGCGCCTACAATGCGCCCCGTTCGGTGGTGCTGCATCGGGCCAAGCGCGGCTTCGGCTTCATCTTGCGTGGCGCCAAGGCCAGCTCCCAGCTGATGCAACTGCGTCCCTCGGAACGCTTTCCGGCGCTGCAGTATCTGGACGATGTGGATCCGGGGGGCGTGGCCGATATGGCGGGACTGCGTCCGGGGGACTTCCTGCTGACCATCAACGGCGAGGACGTGAGCGCCGCCTCGCATGAGCAGGTGGTGGAGATGATCAGGTCGGCGGGGGCGCTGGTCAATATGACGGTGGTGTCGCCACAGTTTCCGCTGCAGATGCAGGCAAGCGCCCAGTATCTGCCTAGTGGAGCACGCGCGCTGTCCAGCGGTCCCAGCACGCCGCAGAGTTCGCATCGCCAGTGCGCCACGTTGCCGCGCAAGATGGGACCCAATGGGCTGGCGGGCGGAACGGGGGGGAGCGTGAGAATGGCGCCGATGCCGCCACGCAGGGATCCCAAGACCACGTTGAGCGTGGGTCGGGCCAGGGCCAAGTCGATGGTCGCCGGACTGGAGAACGGCGGGGAGAAGGAGCAGGAGGAGCAGCTGGCGCATACCAAATCGAATTCTGTGGAATCGATTGCCACGCCCACGCCCACACATCCCGGCACTCCGGTGCAGTTGCGCACCGCCAGCATCAAGGCGCGTCCCACGTCCAGTCGCATCACGGCCGCCGAGCTGGAGGAGCTCTTCCAGCGGCAGCAGGGCGAGGGCAACGGCCAGAATGCCGGCGCCAGTCGCTACGCCACCATGATGACCAGCTCACGCTTCCAATCCGGCACGGACACGCCCCCGGCGGCCAACGGCTCGCCCATGCGTGGCCAGGGTCCGCTGGTCTATGGCAGCGTGGCCGAGATGAAGCGCAAGACGGCCAGAAGCAAGCATGCGGGCAACGGCACGCTGCGTGGCAAACCCGTGGCCACGCCCACTGTGGGCGCAGCCGCCGGCGCCGGCCGAGATCTGAAGCGTTTCCACTCCACGCCGGATCTGCATGGGGCGCAGCTGCACGGCTCCGCCTCCTCCATCTGGCAGGCGGCGGGCAAGGGCCACCACTCGCAGGACGATGTGGCCACGTTGCATGCCTCGCTGCAGCGCCTCAACACAACGTCAGCGGAGAAGGAGCAGCAGGCAGTGGGACCGCCACCGAATCATCCGCCACCTCCCCCACCAGTTGGCCAGGTGATCAAGGTGGAGACGCGCAGCAGCGTCTCCGAGTACGAGAGCACGCTCTCCCTGCAGCAGAAGCTCAAGAAGCGGGCGGAGAACGACGCCGTGACCGCCGCCGCCATCGATGGCGTGCAGAGCAGCTTCAATCCGTCGGCCAATGCCAAGATCTACGCCTCGCCGCAGGAGCTGCGCAACGTGATGGCCTGGAAGCTGCGGCAGGCGCAGGAGAAGCCACAGCAGCAGGAACAACAGCAGCAGCAACAGTTGCCGCCACAGCAGCAACAGGTCAGTCAATATGCAGCGCCCACTGCATTGCGTCCGCAAATAGCCACGGCAGCATTGGCCTCCCACTATGCCGCACCACAGCTGCAACAGCCACAGCAGCTGCAGCAGGCACCGCAGCCACAGACGCCGCCAGCACCACCACCACCGCCAGCAGCAGCAGCAGCTCAGCCACAGACCGCCACCAATGGCAACACAGCAACTGTTGCTGCCGCTGCTGCGCCGCCCATACCGGAGCCGGACTACAGCTGCAGCGAGTCGGATGGCGAGGACGAGAACTCCATACTGGTGGCACGCAACACCAAGCTCAACGAGAAGATAGCGCTCTTCGATGTGCCCGAAACGAGCGGCAACAGTCAGGCCAGGTAAGCAGAGAGAGTTGGACTAGCGAGAGATTGGGCTAGCGAGTGTTTGGCAAGCGAGTGTTTGGCTAACGAGAGTTCAGTCAGCGAGAGTTGGACTAGCGAGAGTTGGATCAGCGAGAGATCAGACGACGAGAGTTTGGCCAGCGAGAGTTCGGACGACGAGAGTTGGTTTAGCGAGAGTTCAGTGAACGAGAGTTGGACCAGCGATAGTTTGGGCTAGCGAGTAAGGCGAGAGTTAGGAACGAAAGAGAGTGCGGATAGCGAGTGTTGAACCAGCGAAAGTTGGACCAGCGAGCGTTGGACCTGCGAGAGTTGGACTAGCGAGAGTTGGGCTAGAGAATGTTTGGTTAGCGAGTTGGGCAGCGAGTTGGATTAGCGAGAGCTATTAAATGCATTCAATAAATATTGTTAATATTTTTTTCTGCTTGCAGCGGCAGCAGCAGCAACTCTGGCTCCGCCTCCATCTCGCACTCGCTGAGCGTGGAGGAGATACAGCGCATACGCAGCAATCTGAAGACCTCCAAGAGCTCGCCCAACGGCTTTCTCAAGAAGGAGGAGGAAGCCAGAGAGCAGCAGCAGCAGCAGCAGCCGCAGGCACAGCAGCAACAGTTGCTGGCACAGCCCGCTGCTGCCGGCGAGGATGAGTGCGACAACAGCAGCAGCGGCGTGAGCAGCGATCAGGAGCTGCTGGCCAAGGCCACCGATACCATCAAGAAGAAGCCGAGCGTGACGATTGTGGAGCAGCCGAAGCACATACCGGAGATGCTCAACAAGACGACCATCAGCATAGGCAGCAACAACAGCAGCAACAGCAGCAGCAACAGCAACAACAGCAGCAACATTAAGGCCAGCAGCAAGCTCAATCTGAACAACAATGCCAGCAGCAATCACAACAACAACAGCAGCAGCAACAGCAACAGCACCACGTTGACTGTGAAGCAATTGGTGCAGCAGCAACATGCGCCTGTCATACAGCAGCAGCAGCAGCAGCTCAGCAGCAGCAAGCTAACGGCAACAACAGCAGCAGCAGCAACACAAAAGACCTCGGTGCTCAGTCCACAGGTGTTGGGACGCATACCCAACGTGCATCACCAACAGCTGCAGCTGCAGCAGCAGCAGCAACAGCAACAGCAACAGCAACAGCTGCAACATCATCAGGCCAATCCAAATATCAAGCTCATTGCCACACAGCAGCAGATACTGCAGCAGCAGCAACAGCAGCTGGCACACCAGCAACATCTGCAGCAGATACTCAAGGCCAAGGCAGCAGCAGCTGTTGGTGGCGCCAGCACCGCGGCTCTGGTGGCCAAGCAGCAGCAACAGTTGCACAAGGCGCACGACTCGGAGCTGGAGCAGCGTTCCGACTTCGAGGACGACGACGGTGAACTGAGCCCCTCCCCCCCCGCCAAGGCCTTCCAGCGACACAACTCGCTGACAAGGAAACAGGCGGCAGCAATCGCCATGCAGCGAGGAGCAACACGCAGCTCGGCCGTGTCGCTAGTGCAGCTGCCGCCGCCGCTAGAAGCCGACAGCGATGGAGAACCCCAGCAGCAGCATCTGCAGCAGCAGCAGCAGCAACAGTTGCAACAGCAACATCAGCAGCAGCAGCAGCAACATCAACTGCAGCAACAGCAGCAGCTGGCCACGCACATTGTGGGCATGTTGCCCAGCGGCCAGTTGGTGGCAGTGCCATCTGCTGCTGTTGCTGCTGCTGCCGCTGTTGGTGCTGTGCCCCAGCAGCAGCAGCAGCCAGGCAACAACAACTTGCAGCTGTGCACAGAGAATCTGGTGTTGGCGCCGCCGCCACAATTCTGTGATTGCAATGATGCCAAGCATGCGCCGCAGTATCATCCGCAGCAGCAACAGCTGCAACAGCAGCAGCTGCAGCAGCAACAATTGCAACAGCAGCAGCAGCAACAACAGCTACTGCAACAGCAGCAGCGTCACCAGCAGCAACTGCAATTGCTGCAACAGCAACAACAGCAGCAGCAGCAGCCACAAGCGCAGCAGCAGCAGCAACAGTTGCAGCTGCAACAGCAGCAGCAGCAGCAACAACAGCAGCAACAGCGGCTGAATGGTGGCGCTGGCGCTGGCGCAGTCGGCACCTTGGGGCGTGTGCGCATTGTAGGCGCCATGCCCAAGGCGAACCAGCATCGATTGCATTAGATCGATCACTAAATCGATTATCGTTATCGATAACACACTTTTGCCAAATTGTTAGAATTTAGCCTAGCCTAAACAGAGCGAACGAACAGAAGTCAGAATCAATCATTGCCATTGCACAACGAACAGCTAGCAGTTGCATACACTGCAAGAAATCATACACGAAAAAAAAACATTTTGCAATTGGCGCATTGAGGCATTTTTAATTTGTTTATGCTAATTTCCAGCGAACCGAGTTAATTTTAATTATATATTTATTGCGTGTGATATACATTTATGTGCAAAACGGAGAAAAATATTAGATATTTTAGCATACCCCCTACCCCCATGTTCGTTTTAGTCAACATTGAAAGCAAACTGTGTAGCGTGCTATAAATACTTGCTATAATCGGCACACTACTGAGTTTACTTTCGAGGCAGCGCCAGCTGTTGCTCCCGTTACACGCCAGCAATTGTTGTGAAAATAGACAAGAGAACGCTATAAATTGCAGTTGAAATGCATTGAATTAAACTAAATTTAATTAAACTAATTAAGTGTTTATGCTCACAACAGTTTAGCCAAGTATATATGCTATAAATTAATGAAATCAAATAAAATAAAATAAATAAATGTATGCATTTGTAACTGCTGCTGCTGCAAGTCCATTAAACAAACCATGCACAAAATACATTTAACTATAAATCAAATATTGAAATACAACAAATACAAATACAAATACAGATAATTAACAACAATTTTAGCGTACGTTTTATATAGCAGCAATAATTAATATAATTACAACAGATAATATAAAATTATATAAACAGGAGTCAAGTCAAGTGAACGAAGATGAAAAATGTTTTTAAGAAGTTTTGCTAGTTGAAAATTTACAGTGTATTTTTACGTTGAGCCAAGCGGTTGTTTTGTACAATTGTTTTTTCTAGACAGCTATTAAATAAAGTATTAAAACAAATACAAAAACAAAAATAAAAAACAAAGAAGCAAATGCATTGCTAGAGGTTCTCAAATAGTGGCAGTAAAAATAAAAATATAATAAATAAATGAATAAATCGATAGAAGATTATGGCACGTACGATATAACAATTATTATAACTAAGGCTGATTTTATGGCATATTAGTGCAACATTGTTTACTAGCAAAACCAACGTTTATAATATACAGCAACAACAATAACTCAACGGGCATTTAAACAACATAATTAATGCATGATTCAATTAAACATTTAGCATTTGCACTAGCCACATAAGTGTTAACAACTCTATTATATAGCCCCCCCCCCCCCCCCCACACCCTTCCACAAAACCTAGGGACATCCGTAATTGTATTGGCAAAGCTAGACAACTAGATTAGCTAGATTTAGTCACACTGTTTAGTTCTCGCAATAATTATGCAATACTTATTATGATTATCATTATCATTATCATTATTTAGTTCTTGCCTAATTCTATTTTAACTAGTTTGTCTCAAGTTTATTTTATAGCATTATTCTATGTGTACATGTCGAGTGCTCATGCAAAGAGTCCTATAATTAATTATATACACTGCAAAAAACAAAAAACAAAACAAAACGAAACGATGCAAGTGCGAGCATTATTATTATTATTAATTAATAATATATTTACAATACATATATATATGCATACTATACACATTATAATGTTAAACAATTGCAAGCACTCACCCTAGCCTAACATACATATACATACACATACACATACATATATATTACACACCACACTGCATGTATTTACATTTTGTGCAACATAATATATACACACATACATTCATATATTTAATTTAAGTCTGCAAATATGCACTTATGTATTACGAACATGCGTATAAAGAGATCAATAAATATGAAGAAAAACATTACACAATTTGTTTCATTTCAATACCCGACTATTTACAAATTTACAACATTAATTACAGAAAAATTGGATGCATTTTGATAAGATCTGGCCGAACTCTCGCTGAACAAACTCTTTGGCCTGAACTACTCGGTCTAATGCTGGCTAACTTATTTAAAATGGGAAACACTTTAATTTGTTTTAAGTGTGTTTTAATTAAACATTTAAAATAATGACATTATAAATAATTATAATTCAGTTTAATTAACAAGACGAATTATTTATAATGCGTTTATAAGAACATATTTTAACATTACATCTGAATTTATTTGTCAACTTTATATTGTAAAGTTATAATTTAAAACAAATAAAACAATAACAATATGGTATAATAAATAAATAAATATGGCATACATAAAATACAAAAAAAATTATTTATCAAAAAGTTATTTTGTTATTTAATATTTCAAGTAATTATTAAAAATATTAACATTAATAAAATGCGCTAAAAATTTGAATATAATTTGGCCATACTAAATGTCAAATAATCCTACACCTGCAAAGAAAGCTTACACGCAATAATCGCAATAAATCGAAGGCACGTTTCACAGCAGTTTTGTGAAAACTACCAGGCGAACAGCAAAGGTAGAAAGCAACGCAACGCAACAAAGCAAGGAAGAGAATTTCACCACGCTGAAGCTCACCTTAGAGTTGAAATAAAAGTGTTGCATACTTTTAGGCTACGTTTGTGGTCAAATATTAAATTCAAAACACTCAAGCGCACTACAAGCGTCGACATCATTTCATTTAAGTTTTTTATAAGTTTTTATGATATTTTGAATATCATAGATATAAGTACTTATTAATTATATTAAAAACTCTTCAATGAATATTACTTGCCATCCAAAATACTCACCTTTTTGGAACAGCGCAATTAACCAAATAAAATTAATTTTTTGCGCCTTTCGTAGACAATAAAAGGAGTTTTTTAAAATAAAAAATTATGTTTATTTATTTACAAAAGTAATATTTTACTATTTTGCTTTTTGTTGCATTTGTTGTTGGTTTGTTTATGATTAATATTTTGTTTTCGTTTTCTTTGAATATTGCAAGAAAATCTAGAAGTATTTCTTGTTGCTTGGGCCAATGTTTGATTACAATTTCGAGTTTATTGACACACAATGCACATGCTGGAGGACACAATAACAAAATAACGGCAAACCGAAGACTTAAGTAACAATTTGTTAGTTTTTGGCTAAATAATATTATAAACATGCCAACAAGTTGAAATTATTGTACAAATCATGGTATTACGTTTGAATTATGGGCTATAAAAATTACAGCAGATTGCAAATGTTGCTTTTTGTTCATTTTTTTCTTTTTCTCTTTTTCTTGTGGTTTGTTTGTTGTTAATGTTTTGGTTTGCCGCTGGCAGCTGGTTTTGTTTTTTATTTTTTAATTGATATCGAGTGTGTGTGTGTGTGTGGGTTTTTTACTACTTTTTTCTTGTCTAATTGGCGGCAGCAAAAGTATACAAGTAACTGCCTTTAGCTTAATGTTCGTTATGTTTGTTTAGATGTATATAATGTATGTTTATATATATATATATAGTTAATAATATGCCATATTGTATATAGTAATAATAATAATAATAATAGTCATAATAATAATGTGTGTATATATACTATATATATAATATATAATTTGCTTGTTTTTCTTGTTTATAAACAAATTTGTTGCTTAAATTACAAACTACAATTCGCACATTTGTTTCATTATTTTAATAATAATTTTGTTGGTTTTTTAGTTTTCTGCTTTAATTTGTATGTTTTTTATTTTTTGTTTATTTGTTTGTTTGCTGCGGCTTAAATACTTTGGGCTACGTGTGGAGGATGATGTTGTTGTTGTTGTGTTTGTTGTTGTTGATGTGTTTGTTGTTGTTGTCTTTGTTGCTGTTGTTGTTGTTGTTGTTGTTTGTGTGTTGAACTGGAAGTGTCTGTTGTCGCAATGTCTATGGCCTTTTGTTGATATACTTATGCACTTATGGAATTGCGCTAGAATTTATGTATATAATTTCATAGCTGGAATCTCGCTTTTTATTTTTCAACTTTTTTTGTTTTTTTGTTTTTGTTGTGGGCGTTTAAGTGGGCATGGCCTGGCGTCACTTGGTAACACTTGCTACAGGCTGCTTATAATTTTACTTTTATTAATTTATTTTTACTCTTTAGCTAAAACTTTTCGCGTTGGCTCTTCTTAAATAACTATTTCTAGCTCGCTAAATAGTATGCTCTCTATATATATATAATATGTATATAGTTGTATATATGTATGCGTTATTTATATATATATATGTATATATATAAATTTATTTAACAAACTACTAATATTTTAGGGCTTGATGCACGTTTTGCTTTTTTCTACTACCAAAAATCTACGCGTTGTAATTATTTAATATATGTGTATATATATATATTTTTTTATCAAGTATATAGTTTTCTTTTCATTAATTTTTTTTGTGTGTATTTTGTTGTTGCATTTTTCACTTATTCGTTACACAAAAAATAATGTACAATATCAATATGCCACAGTTTTTTCGAGTTTGCCAACGAAATCGCCTTTTTTTGACGTTAAAAATTTAAAAATATTATTTAGTTGCAATACATAAAACAATAAACCTTTTGACGATTTTTTACAATTTAATTTGTTTTTGTTTGTATTTTTTGAATTTAATTTTATGTATAATTTCGTTTCATTTGAATTAATTTGTTGATCTTTTATTTGGTTGAGATTTATTTTTTAAAGACGTTGCTTTTAATTTTGTCTTTCTAATAATTTGCATGATAATTTATTAATTTATAATTATACTTAAAATTAGCATACTTAAAACTCTTTAACATTAATGTAGAATTAAAAATGTGAATAGTGTAATTGCAACTGTTTAAAATATAAAAAAAAAAAATTTTTTAACGAATTTAAATAATTGCTTAACACATTAAAATTTTGCATGCTTTATTTAGCATTTGAAATTGTTTAAATAAATCCAGTTGATTTCGTTCCAAAACTATTTCCCTGTGACATAGTGTAATAATATGTTTAATAATTTTGCATTTTGAATTCCCTTTTTAATGCTGTTTATAAATATTGTTTACGGCCTTTGTTTTTGTTTATTTAATTTCGTTTTTTAAGCAATTCAAAATATCACCTATAAGTTTTGCTTTGCTTTGCTCTCTACTTGCAATAATTTTTTTATTTTTTATTCCATTTGCTTCAAATTTTTTGTATATTTCGTTTTACGCTTTTTTTTGTTTGCTTTTTGTGTTTACGTAAAAAACTTAAATAGAAACTAAATACAATATAAAAATGTATAAACTATATATTTCTCTTCTCTCTATTATCTGTTCTTTTATTTATTTTTGTAAATTTTTGTTTAAATATTTTGTGGTTTGTTGGTTCTGTTTGTTAAGTAAGAAAATGAAATGTTGTGTTGATTTTTTGTAGGTTTTTTCCTTTTTTGTGTTTTTTTTCGTTTGTTTGTTTGTTGTGTGTGGGCGGGCCGGCTGTCTGGGCTGGGCGTGGCCAAGTGCAATTAAGTACAAGTGTTTAAGTGTGTGTGTGTGTCTGTCTGTGTGTTTATGTGTGTGTGTGTTGGTTATGGAATGTATGCCGCTGCCACGCCCAGCTGCCGCCCACCTTGGACCGTTGCTGGCTAATAATACAGTTTATAGCAGCAAATCAATTTTGCTATAAATACACACAAATTTAACAAAGAGCAGGGGCGGGGAGCAAGAAACTGCGGGGGGGTTAATAACAACAAACAGGCAACAAATTAAGTAGGCAAAACAGGCAACTTTCTCTCTCTCTTTCTCTCGCTATCGCTCGCTCTCTTTCTCTACTGCAGTATATCCTGTATGTTGAAGTTATCGTTATCGAGCGAATTGATCAAATCCTGCGTGGAGAAATTGCTATCGACCGGCAAGTTATCGAGAAACTCGAGACACAAATCATTCGAATTGGCCACCACCGAATTAATCGTCTGACTTATCGAACTGGCGCTGGCAATTGTCGTGTTGTTGCTGCCGGCAACACCGCCAACAGCAGCAACTGTTGCCGCCGCATTGCTGTTGCCCGCATTGTTGCCGCCGGCAACAGTTGCTGCCGCATTGTTGTTGCTGGGCCCAGCGCCAGCAGCAGCGGCGCTCATCATCAGCTGCTGCTGCTGATGTGTTGTTGTCACTGTCGTTGTGCCGTTGCTGCTCTGCACGAACTGCTGCTGTTGCTGCATGCTCAGTTGCTGCTGTGTCTGCTGCTGCTGTTGCATATGTTGCATGCTGCTCATCTGCATCTGGGTGGCCATCATGTTGCCGCCGGCCGAGCTGCTCTGTTGCTGCAGCAGCTGTTGCATCTGTTGCATATTGCTGCCGTGTTGCTGCTGCTGTTGCTGCTGCTGCTGCTGTTGCCGCATCAGCTGCTGCTGCATCTGCGCCGGCGTCAGCTGCATCTGCGCTCCATTGGGCACGCCATTGGGCACAAAGTTGCCTGTGGAAAAACAAGAGATTAGTTAAGGTTGCTTTTGAGCTCCGGCTTCTACATTGAGAGAAAAATCTAGCGATTTCGTAGTTAAAAGAGCGTTCTACAAATTTTCATTTATAAGTTACACTTAAAATTTTTTAGGCATATTTTAAAAGCTTTAAGCGCATCTTTTAAAATAGATAGTCATCGAAAATTTCAATATAC